>VZRX01001011.1:0-111399 GCA_013398075.1 Notiomystis cincta
CGGAGGGGGCTCCGCGCCGGCAGCGCAGCGCTTCCTTTCTCCTCCCCGAGCCCGGCGCTGACGGTCCGGGAGCTGCGGCTCCAAGTTGGAGAGGGGAGCTTGTGCGGTAGGCAGGGACAATGGAGCAAAATGAAAGCCAGAAACTTGAGCTGTGCCTGGCTTGCCCAACAGACAGCAGGCAGACGAGGGGTAAGTAAGCGGCGATATAAGTAAGGCAAAGATGGAGTTACGTTTAAGCATGTCCCTCGTTGCTGCTTTATATAACTGGAGGCAGAATGCATGAAAAAAAATAGCATTTTTTTCCTGTACTAATGGCTCTGCTGTGCACCTTTCCCTAATATTGGAACTCTGTGAGTTTAACTTTCTCTTTGGAGAGGTTTCTGTGTGCCCTCTGAAGCCGGGAGCACGCTGCATGGCTGTCACGGATGCGGGATCCTGCCGGTGCCGGGGCTGAGGTGGGGAAAGCGTGTCCCCTTCCCTTTAAATGCTCTGCCAGCCTCAGCTATGGCAGAGGAATCGCTCGTTCTTTTAAAAGTGGGTTTGAGCTCATCTTTACCTCGGGGTGTCTGTTAAAAGGGGGAGATCCACGGCCGATTGTGACAGAGTTAGTTTACTTTGAGTGAAACCACTGGGGTTTGTTTTGGAGCGAAGCCAAGACTGTCTAAGCGGGGTTTCCACGGCGGCTCCGTCGCTGTGCATTCATACATTCACTGCTGCACTATCTATTCCCTATAAAGTGGACGAAAACTATTTCCTGAGAATGCTACATGGGTCATTCCATGTGGAACATAACATTGAGGTAGCATGACAAATACCCAATCTAATCTAATCTCTATCTATTACAGTGTTTGTGGGGCACCTGTGAACATTCCCATTTCCTGCATGTTGTATTCCTCAAAGGCACTTCAGGAAAAGTTGTGTTACTGTGCTTCTGTAAAACAACTAGTGCATGTGGTTTTAAAAAAATCACAGACAGGAGGAAAAAAAAAGCTCTTCCTTTTATTTTTTTTTTTTAATTGGGTGTTCATTAATTGATTGATGCTCCTTGGAATCACTTTTTAAGGACAATTATTGAGCATTGTGAGTAACCTGTGTCTGTATATGTTTATGTTTACTGTGATGGAAATCTTCACTTCAAGAATGTGTCTGACTAGGAAAAAAACCTCTTCAGTAACACATTTCTTCTGTAGGGGTTGTATGAAACTGCCTCAGATACATGTGGAGCTAGGAAAACAGAGGGCTGACCAGATTGATTCTATGGTTCCCAAAAATGTTGAGTGCTGAAAGCTCATAACCAGATGTAGTAGTTTTGGCCCATATCCAAAATTTACATTGGAAAGAGAGCTAATTGTAAAGACAGTGAAGTAAATTAGAACAATTCCAAATAATATCACATTTATTGCTAACATAAATGTACCAGAGGCTGGTTTGACTCATGCTGTTAAATCCATTTTCTTTTTTTAAATTTTAGTATTGAATGGAGTTTGCTTCAAGGCTCAGTTTCACACTATCAATATCGATCAGGTCCACACTAGTTCCTTTCTGAAATTATTCTGAAAATGTTCTTTTCTCATGTCATCTGGGTTGCAAAACAGGACTATTAAAATCTTCATAGCATTTAAAGTAATGAAGCAAAGTGACTTTCCCTACCTTTGTAGACTTCATGAAGGGTGTGACTTAGAAGAATTACATACTAGGACATATCGAAGGACTTTCTTATTTTTCTATTTTTTTTCTCCTAGCCCACAGCCATTAATCTGTCATGAAAATCTTGCTGCTAATCCTAGACATACTCCTTCTACGCTGTAGACCTGGGCCATTACTGTAGTAATGGGTGACGTTGGTGATGTTAAGAAATCTTGAAACTTGTTTTCAGATCAAAGAAGCAAATCAAGTGTAAGAGTTACTCATGCCTTTGGATAACCAAATTCCTCCCTGTCAATCAGCAAGTCTTGCTTTTAGTTGCCCTCTAGACTTGCTGCATTATTGAACAGAAAGACCTTCAGCTTTTAGCTTCTGAATATGAGGGAGGGAGAGAGGGAGACAAGCTTATCTCACACCTCTGTGTTTTCTATTGCCTTCTCTTTACTCCTTTCCCAAGGAGGGTACTTGCATAATTTATCCTTTTCCTACTCTTAGCACTCATCTGGGAACCATCACATGGTGTTTCACACATTTCACAGTTATCTGTGTAGATTGATTTGGTAGGCCTATTATCTTCACTTGGAAGATATGGAAGGTTTATCCTCAATGTTATTGAGCACTGCAAAGTCCAGAAAATCTCTCTCAGTTTTTCCTCCCTATAGCACTGTGTTCTACGCAGCATCTGTAGAACTGATGTGCTTCAAGATCCACAGGGGGGTTTCAGCAGCCCAGTGCTCAGCCTTGCCACTGAAGTCACTTATCCCTGTCCAGGAAGTGGTCCAAAACACTTTTTTCATCAGTTAGTAAGGAAAAGACCCATACTGAAACACAACAGATTTTGGTTTGCAAAGAAAGTAATGTGCTGCTGTGTGCTGTAGTGATGCAGGATGCTGGATGCCCAAGTCAGCTTTCTGGCAAGATGAGAAATTAGTTTGCATAGTTTACATTCCTTTCTTTTCACTGGTATTTATGCAGTATTTTCCAAATATATGAACAAAAATAAGAGAATTTGTTGATCTTTTTAACGCAGTATAAGAAAAGTATGTTATTTTTGATTCCTTTTCAAGGTTTCACCTAATAACAAACAGTGGTAAAACACTTTACTTGATATGTCTCTTTATGTGCCAAATAATTAGCTCTTTCTTAAACTATTGAAATGACTGAAGTGAAGAGTAGGGAAAGACTTTGCATGAGAGAGATTTAGGATCCAAAATATATGCTCATGAGTTCTGGGCTGTGCTTGTCAGCATAGGTTCACCTGCCTTCTTGAGGAAGTGCCTGCCACCACTTCAGTGACTGAAACTCTGCTGTGACCGTACTTTGAGGGCTTACACCAAATTGCTGCACTCAGTCACCCGCGCTCACGCTGACTCCCTCCAGCGCCGAGAAAATCCCTTATTTTATGTCTGTGCCTTTGTTCCAGCAGCCTCAGGGATATAACCTCTAGGCTCTTGGCACAACAAATTAAAGATGGTAAATTCCGTCCAGCTCCAGCCCACTTCTTTTCCCTCCCATGTAAAATCCATTGGAATGACTGTGCAGCTTTCAGAAACTGTTTTCACTGAGTGTATTTGGAGTAGCCATGCTTACTTCTTGCAAGGAAAACTTTCCTGATTGCCATTTTTCTCAGATAGGCTCAGTGTACCTGGTAGCTCATGCTCTGACTTTTCAATAAGTAGAGAGGAAAGATGTTTCTTAGTTGAGTTGTGCTTGAAAAGGTTGAGTGCATGTGTGCTTGTATACCAAGATGAGGCTGCTGCTCTGAAGGTTTAACCAGGCTGCTGTGAATATCACAGATAACATTTTGAATTTGTGTGAGGGTAAGATTTCCCTGTGAACCAAACCTGCTCACAGAGTTGTGTCCAGATCTGTGCTCATCACACCATGGTGTCTCCTGCAGTCTGGGCTGCTGTGCCTGCGTCTGCTTTCAGGATAGGTTTCCATGAATGCAAACAAGAAGGCATTGTTGAAAATTTTGGAGCCCTTGGACAGTATAGGGAGCTTACAGAAATATGTGAACTCTTTGAGGACCATCCAGGGCCAAGTTCTGTTATGGCACCCAAGGAAATTGATTCCTTATGTGAATTGTGGGACATCCAGCAGCAGCTCCAGTGATGGAGGATTTGCTTTATTACCAGGGCTTGATGTTCCATGGCACGTGGCAGGCAATTGACAATGCACCCCAGAAAGCTGAGAAAGCCTCAGCATAAAATCCCGAGGCAAGTGGTAGGCACGGTGTCAGAATGACTGACTGAACCATAAAAAGAAGCGAGTAGGTGCCTGTTTCCAAACAGCCGTGCTGTGTAATGGCAGCACACAGGGGAAATGTCTGGGGGAGGATAAGGGGCTCTGAGGCAAAAAGTGTCAGACAGAGAGAAATAAAGATTTATTCAAAACACGTAGAAGAAGGAGCTCCCTGCTCCTGGGGAGATGCTGGGAAGGGTTAACACTCACAGGGGTGTCTGAGTCTGGGTCTGTCTGGTAAAGACAAGGAAGGCCACATCAGACTTGGAGAGAGAGGCCTTTCCAGTGCTTCAAGTTTTTGTTAGTTTTCTTTTTTTTTCTTTGCTGACAAAGGAATGAGGGATTTTTTCAAAGGTATGAGGTAACAAGGCTCCAGTCTACAATTTTTTGAGCACCAGAGGGTTCATGTTACAGAATTACCTGAAGATAAGCCAGCACTTACATACTCACAGTGTCTGCCTATCTCTTTACAAATGTCGTCGCGGTCTTTGGTCTTAAAGTAGATTTTAAAGTAGTAAAATACATCTGAGGGATATTTTCCTTTTTTAGATCACACAGAACTTGCTCTTATTCTATTTCTTAAGGAATGGTTTATGAAAAAATGATGTAGAATTTTCCAGCCCACTGTCCTGAGACATATAAAATCCGAGGGAGATCCGTGAAATTTAAAACCAGACCACAGCCACAAATCAGGAAAAAGAGACTCCCAAAACCTCTTATTATTTCCTAGGTGTTTCAGAACATGTTGAAAACACACTGAATAAAAGAGATTAAGGATTACAAATCTGCTCTGTCAAAGGAATTTTATCAGTTTGTATCCTTAAGGATACTAGTTATAGGGCCATTAAGTGTACTGGACTCTATTGAAGAAATCTGTTTCTTCTTGTAGAAAGCATTCTGTAGATCTTAAAGGTCAGGGAATAAGGGCCCTGTCAGATCTTCTTTTCAAGTCACATAGGTAAACTTGATATAAAAGAAACATCTGCTTTAATGATGCTCACTTTTCTGTGAGGCAATACTGCAATTGTGTGATAAAAGTATATAAGTATGTGCATAGCTTATATAAGGGATTATTTCTGGGCCACTTACTATGATGTGTATATGCCTAATGATGCAGAACATGCCATTGCACACTGCCAGACTTTTAAAACTACCTACCTTTTATATCAATCCTTTTTTCCATTTTGCTGCTAATGTGGATGTTTGTATTAAGTTTTATAATATAAACTATGTTTGGTTTTGGTTTTTGTTCCTTTTCAGACCAGGCAAAACCCAGTTTGCATGTAACATCACTAGATGATGCAGAATGTCTCCGATCTAAAGAGCTCCTTGCGACCCCGAGCAGTCACACTTCCTCTAATTCAAAGTCCACCCGCAACATCCCTCGAAGACATACAGTAGGTGGCCCTCGCAGTTCCAAAGAAATACTGGGAATGCAAACCTCAGAAATGGACAGGAAGAGAGAGGCTTTTCTTGAGCATCTGAAACAGAAATATCCCCACCATGCCACAGCAATAATGGGACACCAGGAGAGACTGAGAGATCAGGTAAGGAAGTCGAATTTGTATCATGTCTTTTGTTTAACAGTCCTTATAACTTACAAAATTGTGTTGCCTCATTACAAAAAGTGAGAATGTAACAAAGTATGAAACAAATTTTTTGGATGTGGCCTGTGATTCAGATGTTGCCTTGAAATTCAAAGAAACAAAATTAATCTACTCAGTATTACCTTGGAATTGTTTGTTGAAACTGACATTTCTGAGGAGCTTTTCCCTTTTTTTTAGAGCATGAACAGAGAAAGGAGTGAAGGTGAGACTCTTGATCTTAGTATATGAGTCTCAATCTACTTTTCACAGCTGAAGGGAAAATATGGAACAGCTGTTAACTTCTGTTACACTTTCAGTATTGGCACCACTGCCTGGGAGAAAAGAAAATACCTGCAGAGTGTGTCTGTATGCTTTAGCTGGCTCTGTTACCCTTTCATTTGCTCTCTTTTCTATTTTTGAGTTTTGTAATGCAAACACAGCAGACTTACCCATAGCTGTCTGCCTCCTCCAAGCAGCTTTGACACCCACATTCCTCTGTCAGCAGCGTACCTGAGGCTGGTGTGCCTCTGCCTGCAGCTGCTTTCCAGCAGCCAGCAGTAGATGTAGGGGCAGAGGAGAGGTGAAACACTGATGTATCTCTCAGAGCAGGTGGAGGCTGCTGACACACCAACCTTCTGAATTCAGGGAATGCCATGCAAGGATCTCTTCCTAACTCTGGACTCTGGTTTTGGCTGCAATGATAGAATTTAATCTGTTCAGGCAATCTACTGTCTATTAAATGTTTCATTTTTTTTTCAATCAAGCATCGGAATTTGGAGTTTGGTCTAAAAATTTTTGTGCTCATTATTCTCAGTTTAAAAATGATTGACAGCAAGCCTTTTTTTACAAGTTCATTTCCATTTATGGTTTATAGGTGTTTCAGCACTAACAGCAAATTAATTGTAAATAAGGAATAAAAATAAGTTGGGAAAATATGGTACTCTGTTATGGAAGCTCTTAGTGAATTCAAGCTTCTTTGAAGCTTTGCAGACTTGAGAGGCTTTGAAGATCAGACTGTTACAGGTTTGGAAAGATTGTAATTTGTTAACTCACCCCTAGAACTTCTCTTTTACAGGGTCTCTAGAGATGCCAGGTGCTATCACTGTTAGAATCCATCTGTATCCACCTAAAATTGCTGCAAGACTTCAGCTCTAATGAGGATGATCTATTCCTTATTTTTAAACAGTTTTACTCCTTTCTTTTTAAAGTCTTGACTTTTTTTCCTCCCCACTTATCTCTTCCATGAACTTTAGTGACTGTGTGGAATGTGCTGGGTGGTGGATAAAGATAGCATACAAATTAAATAAAGGGGGTGGGAGTGGGGCGAAATCCAGAGATTAGATCTTTTGGAGTCATGTAAATATTTAGTTCCAGTGTTGCAGACACTGCAAACCTAGTTTGAACAGCCTAGAGCATTACACCCTACACATTTTGTAATTTGAGCCTTTTCTGAAGGCAATAAATTACAGAAGGAATGCAGTAACTGCTCTTGATATTTGTTTAAAATGTGTCTTCCTTGCTAATTTATTGAGGGTAAAATTCATTCTCCTGCTTCTATTTTTTGGTGATCAGATGTATGTATTATATGTGTTGTGTGTAATGAGTTTTTTAAAAATTTTAAAACAAAATAACTTTAAAGCTACTATTAGAGCATCAAAATATATTTCTTGGAAGTGGGAAATACTGAAGACTCCATCCATTCAGCCTTACTTAAAAAATATAAACTGAACCAAAACCACATGAGAACATGAAGAAATAAATAAGACAAGTTGATCATAAGAAATTTGCTTAGTTGGCATGTGATGTATCAACTGTCTGGCTCAGATGCAGTAAGACTATGATGATCATAGCATTACAGTTCAGAGGGGGATTTTCTTACCAATTGTGTCTCTGTGTGCACACCCACATATCAGTATTTTGTGTGTGTGTCTTTGTGAGAGTTTCTATGTAACTGTATATAGATACACATAGGTATGTGTGTATAAATATATATATATATATACACACAGCTGTGTGTGTATGCATGTATGTGTATGTATAATGTGTGCTTTCTTAGCCCCTCCATGAATAAGACTATAGTATGATTTTGCCTTGGAGGGTGTATATATGTGCTTAGCATCAATACTTCTTTTTCCCCACCCTTACATATGTAAGTGTGTAGCAGTGGTATAGAAGACAAACTACATGCACATGTAGTAGGTATGGATATGCAACATATACATGTATCACAAAATTTGTAAGATGTATGGGAAGACATGGTTAAAATGTCACATTTTAAATTAAAATATCACAATTTATTTTCTAGGTTCCTTTCCAGGTTCTTTTTCTCCCTTCTCACTCCTTCAGCTGCTTCAATATCTGGAAAGTGGTAACATTGTGCATGGTGGGAATTTCCCCACTGTAGGACACCTATCAAGGATAGTAGCTAACACAACACCATTTTCTAATCTCTCTGTCAGTTGGTGCAGCTGAAACACAGAACACCCCAGTATTTACAGTCTGGAGGTAGCCCCTGGTACATCACATAACTTCTCTTCTAGGTTGCTTTAAACCCTTTAAGGTCCACAACCAACAGAAAATCAAGATTGGTAATTGCCTGGTTTCTTCTATGTGAACTTTCTTCTCTTGTCCATTTTAGCCATCAGTATCTGAGTATGGCAGACTGAGTCCTTGTTTGCAGCAAATAAACATCAGGGAAGAAATATTTGTTGCAGTCACATCCTACTGTATTACTTCCACCAGCAAGGGCAGCTGAATGTTGTCTGCATCTTCCACTATGCACTAATGGTTTCCTCCAGACTTCATTTATTCAGATAAATCCCTCCCTGGATGTGCCTCCTGAGGACCCATTTCTAGTCCTGATAATCTGCCACAAATAAGAAGTACAATCATGGCCAGGTAAAATGCCAGCAGGGATTACTGATGGTTAGCTAATGTAATGACCTGAAACCTCCCAGCTGTGCACACAGATAATTTCTCCTCTGAAGGTTTGTTGCCTTGTTTGTGATATCCTGTTCTGGAAAAGAAAGCTCACAGAGGCAGGGCCCATCTTCATTTGCACAAGGGGCTTGGGATATTGCAGCAAGGCAAATAGCCTGCAGCCAAGCTGGTCTGTGGTAAACTGGAGCGTGACTTTGCAGCAGCCTGGGGGGCGCAGAGGTGCCTTGCCTTGTGCAGCCCAGCACAGGGGAATGCAGCACCCAATGGCCACAGCTCTGTGACCCACAGCCCAGCAGCTCGCCCTCACACTGCAGGCTTTCCCCCTTCCAAGATGAGTCTGCAGCTGGGCACCAGAGCTCCCTCCACCTGGAAGCCTGTAAAGCCGAGGAACAATATTGTGTTTTTAGGTAATGCAAGTTACTGCAGGAGCTTTAAATACCTTACCTCTGCCAAGGCTGTCTCATCTGTGGTAATGAAAGGAAGGTGCTAATGTAATCCCCAGAAAAGTTAGAAAGAAAAAGAGAGAAAGCAAGAAGGAAACAGTTTGGGATGTCTTCAGTTTCAGACAGTGTGAATCATCTGCTGTGGAGCTCATGGAAGGACACGGTCACCTGCTTAGGTGAGGCTGACTCCAGTCAGCAGAGAAGGAAAGAGTAGGAACAAGTGTAAAAGCTGCGTCTGTAGCTGCAAGCAGGAAAAGGAGTTAGCAATTAAGAGGTTAAAACGCTAACCTGGCAATGGGAGGGGGTAATCCCTGCTGTGAACCTGTTTTACAAGTCACCTCTAAAAAAACCCTTCTGAGGGGCAGAGAACAAAAATGAATGTGTAGAAGTTTTTCTGAGCCGGAGCCTGTGAGCCTGGGGTAAGAAAGCGAGCTGGAAGAAGTTTGCCACAGCTTTCTTCAGTTGTTGTTTGACTAGGAAATAGGCTGGGAGGTGTGGAAGGGTCAGGAGCAGCTCTAGTGCTTCAGGCAGTGCTCCGTGAAGAAGAAATTTTCTTGGCAAACAAAATTAGATTTCAATCAATTAAAAACAGAACCCAAATCCTTCCGGTGCCTTTGCAGGGCTGATTGCCTAGAAAATGGTGGTTGAGGGTTTTTTGTTATGTTCATTTAGATCTGAACGTGACAGGTAACTCTGGCATCTGGGCAGGTGTGGCTAAGGTTACCATGGAGATCCATGATGTCATGCTTGATAGAGCATGTCAAGACAGCTAATCTAACATGTAGATGTTCAAAAAGTCCCATAGGCTAGGACTAAGCTTTATGCAAATAACAAAGTTACTCTGCAAAAGGGCGAAAGAAAACACGGCTGAGATATGGCGTGCGTTGTACCTGGCAGCTTGAAAGGATTATTACAGACTTCATCATAAACTAAAACTTTGGGAGCTAAAAGAAGAGGATTTCAGACCACTCTGGCCTCACCTGTGGAATCTCACATTTCGGTAAATAAGCCTCTTTCTGTTTCTGCCCTCGCTGTAAAAAAATGCTTTTGAAATCATGGAGTTTGCTTCACCACGTTGTTCCTGCTGGCAGCAGGGCTGAGTCAATAAAGCAAGTTTTCTGGCAGGGCATGTTCCCTTTTCTCTTTCAAAAATGAGTTCTTTATTGAATGAACTAAGAATTCAGAATTATTTGAAAGGCATTGTGATGTATCATGTTGATTATATGAATCATGCTGCAAAAATTTCCTAGGTAGTGTTTTGGAGGAGAAACTAAGAATGGAGACACTGTATTTATTTGTAGATTATTGCCAGATGTCTCTCCTTTAACTGTTAAAATAGAACCCTAAAATTACAACAGCATTTATTCCAGGATTTGATATCTGTTAAAATACTGAAGGTTTTTGTTTCTTATGCGAACCACGGTATCAGTTGGTTAAACTGGCTTTGAGTGTGTGTTTCGATATCGTAGGTAACGTTTGAGCACTTCTTAATAGATTTTTTTTCTTGGGTAAAAGTACATTAGTAGAGGGTAAACATATTTGGAGGTGAAAGTCTAGCAGCAGAACGGCTGTTGGGATCAGGGGGTTGAGGTATAAGCAAAAGGGGATCGTTTCAGTGCCTGGAGAGACAGCAAATGCCCTGAGTTTCGTTGCAGCCACTTCTGCGCTCACATCAGTCGGGGCAGACCAAGCGAACAGCAGTAGGTGCGGGATGGCCCCCGCTGGCACGGCGGGATGCGATAACGGGAAGCAGGGCTGGGACTGCAGAGTTCACTTGGCTCGAATCGCTCCGTGTGGAATGGAGAGGGGCAGGGCTGCGTGGGAAAGGGAGGGGACAGTGCCCGAGCTGAAAAATGTGAACAGAGAAAAATAGTAACGTTCTGCCTAACACTACTGAGAAATGTAAACTTCACTTCCATGTAGATCCTCAGTCGGGTTTAGGGAATGAGGGGCCTGCAGAGTATGGTAAGCACATTGTCTAATTCCAGGTGAAAAAACAGGGTATAAAGGTTTTCTGATGTTCTGCTTGCTTGATTAGGCAAGGTTAAATAAACTTTTTTTGGAATGTGTAATGACTTTGTTGAAAGCACTACAAGTGAAAAAAAACACTTTAAAAACTCATTTTTATTTTAGTCACAACTTTTTTGCTTTTACACACAGTTATATCTTGAAACTGAGTTATTAATGGGATTTTTTTAGAATTAATTTCAATTTAACCTTTCTCCCAGAGTCCTAGTGTTAGTTATTTAGTACTTGCATATGTACAAATAACAGTGTGTCACCTGAACTAGTGTGTTTTGCATTCATTACACTGTTGCTGGTTGATGCCATGGAATCAGGCAGGGAGAAATTGATTTAGTGTTAATACTGCGTGAACACTTCTTTGGTTTGTACAAGTTAAAAAACAGAGTTAAAAAAATTACATTCAGTTTTAAAATGCAAATGATGTGATTTTAATCTGGATATGTGCTGCTGCAGATTTTTCTGGTTGGGAGCATCCATCTCATTGAATTACTGCTTGGTTCACGCACTGCTGTACTTAACGTGTCACCAAAAATGCGTATTTGTGTCTGAGAAGTCAGCGCCACACAGCCAGAACTTGCTGGTGTGTCGGCATGGGCTGCAGATATTTGTCTGGGGGAAAAGTAGAGTTTCAGAAGTTGTTTGAGGAGATTCCTGTGAGTTGCTGGCTCCTCTCCACCGATGGGCGCTACCTCTGTGCCCGAAGGAGACGGCATTGCCCCGTCCCTGGGCAGGCAGTGAGCGGGCAGAGCACGCTGCACGCTGAGCCAGGGGCCCTGCCCTGTGTCCACACGTGTCCCCCGTCTCACCTACATCTGCTGCAGCAATTTATGGCTCTCCAGGGCTGCTCCAAGGTAAGGGCAGCCGCTCTTATTTTACCCTGTTACAAGCACCCAAGAAAAGCTATGAAAATGAACATATGCAACATGATTATGAGGTTAAAATCTCTGCTGGATTCCAAGCCCTTAGCTTTTGTTTATGGAAGGACATGAGATGACATGTCCATTTGTTTTGAGTTGAAACATGCTCTTTAGCCCCCAGATAATGCTGTGATTGCAAGATATTTATAAATAGCTTGATAGATAAATGAACAAAGAGCTGGCTCATTAGCAAACTAAAGTGGATTTACTTTGTATTCACTCAAAGAGAAAATGCTGAGGAAGAAGAATATTCCTAATAGAATGTCTCAGTGGAAAGTCTTTCAATTTTACCCTCTAGTTTATAAAAGTAAGGCAACCTATTAAGGTACATATTAAACTACTAGCCCTAAGGTATCTCTGGGAGCAAATGAAGTTTAACTAGATTGTTAATACTTGCTTTGATAAATATAAGTTTCTTCATTTATATCTATCAGTTAAAAGCAATTTGGAAAGCTGGGTTTTTTTGAAAAAGCAAACAAAACAAAGCTACAAAAAGGTTAATAAAGCAATTCCTTTTCTTTTTTCTTCCCTCCCCCATGCAAACCACACACCAGTGCAGTTACTTTGCCCCAACAGGATTAGTAACTTTTTTTCTGTGGCAACGCCTCTGTATTTTAAATAGTGTGCATTGTTTGTAAATCAGAAGTCCCAGGTAGTTGTTCATACTTACCTCTGTTCATGTGAATTTTGTACATATATTTTTCTAATCTAATCTTTTTTGCTTTTACGACAAGCAAAAGTATTTTTAGAATGCTTTGTATTCAGCTGACGGAATAAATGCCTGCAATAATCTTGTTCCAGTACCTATTGTAAATCCAGTAAAGTATCTAGGATTTTGGTATCCCTTAAAGCATATTTCAGGCAGCTGCCTTCAAGAGTGTTGCCCATGGAAACCTCTCCCAGTTATTGTAGACACCTGAGATTCCTTAGGTTTCAGAAACTTAAACTTTTGTGGCCCAAAATGTCCCAGGGCATTTATAGGTGTGTTTTTGAACATACTCGGTTTAGCCCTCGTTCTTTCTGGGTTGCCTCTGTCGATGCCTGCCAAAAGCTGCACCAAAACAGCCAGCAGGGCCTGCCTGAGGGATGGGTTCAGTGCAGCACTGGCTCCTTCAGCAGTGCTGGAGAGGAGTGTCTGCACAAAGGGTGCTTTGCCATCACTTCCTCTTCCAGCGCTGCTTTCAAACCAAAACACCTCCAGTTGCTTCCTGCCCAGCTCAGGGATGAACAGCATGGGAGGCATCCTCAGGACACCATTCTAGGTGGGGGCTTCTCAGTGGTCCCCAAATCCCCAAATCAATTTCAAGCCCCTTCTTTACTTAGGAGAGCACAGTAGGTTTGTGCCAGGAGTGATAATGAAGGCCTGCAAGCTCTGCTCTGCAGACACTTCTGGCCATGCCAGTTTTGAGCAGGTGTTCTCACTTGGCCATAGTTCTGGAGATGTGCTAGAGAAGGTGTGAGGAGCACTTGTCTGGCAGATGATCACAGACAGGCAGAGGTGCTGGGTGAGGGCAGCAGATTGTGCTGGTCCTAGTGCTGAGGTGACAGCATAACTTCCCTGGTCATTGGTCAAGGCTCCCCTCCGTAACCTGTGATTAGCCTCAGTGAATATTTGAATACTGGTGAATATTTGAATAACTGGTGAATATTTGCTGTGTCCAAAAAGCACTTCCCTGCAGATGGTTGTGAATTTGCTTGGATTGTTCTTGTTGCAGCTGAATAGCTCTGTTAGCTTCTCGCTGGGAGCATTTTTGTGCTCCTTGCACATTGTCAGTTGGGATGGGAGCACATATTTATGTCAGTCATTAGCAGAGTAAGTGGACCTCTGGACTATTGCTGCTGCTTTACAGCATTTTTCAGTTGATTTTCTAACACAGGTAAATTGTGCTGAAGTCACCTGATTAACTGGTTTGGTTTAACCACAATCACTGGGATTTAAATGTCTTTTCTGGGCTCAAATAGGAGAACAAGAGGAAATAAGACAAGCCAAATGCTTAAGAACATATATTCCAATTTCCTTTCTCTTCAAATGAGTTGAGTACATCAGGAAAAACAGTGCTATTGTTCAAATTGTGGCCAACACCTGTGACCCTGACAGCTGCCCCTGAGATGTGTGTTTTTACCATTCATCCAGTCACGGTGATTGTGCCAGTTCAGTAAATTCAGAATCTGTGGTATCAAGTTTTGCATCTTGACGTAGCAAGTCAATGCAGGGACTTTTGGTTGGTCAAGAATCTTTTGAAGGGTCCTCTTTTGGTCTTGTGGATTTTTTGTCCTAATTAGTACCTTTTGTGCTACTGCATTTTGTGTGGCCTTTTCTACAGGAGATTGTAGTAATTCCAGTTATTCACTAGGAGATTGCTGCCTTAGTAAACACTGAGCAGTGTCATTTGTTTAAGTTTAGGAAAGATTTTCATTGGCTGCCATAAGTGTACTTCACTTTTAAAAGAAAAGTCTAAAATTCAAAATTAGTTATTAAGGAAAGGAAGAGAGAAGCTATTCTCTTAGTTTATCTTTGGTATCTTTGGATTATGAAATCCAAAAGACCAATAATATGTTTTTCACCATGAGTTCTGCCTCCTAATAATTTCTTAACACCTGTCAGGCAGTGGATGTGAGATAATCATCCATCATGTATGTTCTGATCTTTAGCAGTTACAGATTATTGTGTCCCACATCTTGAGATTTATCTTCCAAAATGATCTTCTTGCTAGTTGTAAGACTGGATCTTCCTGATACCTACGTGAATGTCCAGTGCTGTTTTGTATTGCTGAATTCTTGACTATGTTAATGCCTCATGATTAAAAATTCCAGAGCTCAATTAAGTTTTAAGACTATTTCAGCTTCTAAGGGGTTTACATTTAGTACACATACCTTAATAAACTGTCTTCCTGCCCTTGAAGTTATTTCATTCAAAAGAGAAAAACTAGTTATACTTCAATTTCCATTGAAGCTAAGTATTTCTTCAGTCTGGAGGGAGATATCTGTCTTTCAAGAAAGGAGGAAGGCAGCAAGAGGAAAATGTAAAGAGTGAAAAAACAGAGTTAAAAGGGGTTTTTATATTTGAAAGAAGTTGATTCTGATTTTAAGTCCTACACAATATGTTCATTTTAGATACACTTCCTGGCAGATGAACAAGCAGAGACTTTTCCAATTTGCACCTATCTTGTGGGTATGTGGGTGTCTAAAGTCTGGAAACAGACCTGCTGTCAATGTTTATGTATGAGCTTTGGGCTTTCTTCCACTGTGCTTTGAAACCATAATTTTAGCTGCATTTATTAATTTGTAACCCTATTTTTAGTAACACAAAATACTATACATCAGACTGTTGTAATTAGTAACAAACTCCTCACAGAAGGAGCAAATATTTGACTTTGATTAGAATAAGTAAAAAGAAATGTCACTTACTTCCCATTGGCTGAACAAATAAACCATTGCATGACATTGGTTGGTTGATTTAAATGAGAGTAAATATTATTGGGAAGGAAGAATATTTTTTAGGATAATGTAAAAAATAATTTAAAAGTACGCATGTAACATAAATGGTTCAATTTAAAATGTGTACCCAAAAAAATGTGACCATTTGTAAAATTTCTTGTAGATCCAAACAAACTGTTTACTTTGTTTCTTTTTTCTTTTACAGAGAAATGATAATTTGAGTAAATTCTTGATCTACTTGTATTTCTATCTATTATATATTTCCCTAAGTCTTGAAAGAAAAACCCACTCCAAAACCTCACAGATATTGTGCCAATTTCACTCTTTCATTATGGTATCACATGTTCTTAATTTTTTTAAAACCAGCTATTTCATATTAAAATTGTTTAATAGCTTTGCATTAAACAGACAACATTATGTCAATGTCTGCCACCCAGGGATGTGGGAGAGCCTCTGTATTCTTCTGTTCTTAGGATGGGATCACCACAGTAATGCAAATACCATGATTTGTCAGTAACTACTGCAATATTTTGGGGTTTTTTAGAGGATCTTCATTGTTCCAGTTGATTTTCAGCTGCTACTCCAGGCTGCCATCTTTTTGGCTAACACTAAGTCTGGCACTGGGAGCGTAGGTGGGATGGTGCCTCCTGCCAGCCTCTCACATGCTCCTGTGTGGCTGAGTGGGGCACAGGAGGGTTTCTGCACTACACAGACCAGGGACTCCGTTTTACCAGAGGCCATTAGGTGTCTGCCACTGGGGAATTTACATGAAAACATGTGATAGAAACAGCTTCAAACCTTTTTGGAAGTCAGTGGAGAACCTCTCCCTTCGGAGTATCGCAGAAGGGTGGGATGAGGTGGAGCAAGGAGGCGCAGATCACAAAATGTTTTTCTTGGCCCTCGCGGTGCTGGTATTGATGTCAGTAAAATGTTCCTGCTGACCAGGGTACAGTTGGCTCAAACCCCCAGAGGATTGTCTGGCCGACGTGCTCTTCCTCTGATATCAGATGCAAGCATTTAATTTCTGGCTCGTGTGCGCTTCCCTTCCATTTTATTTTTACCGAGTGTTTTCCACACCGGACGTTGCAGCCGGCTCCTCACCTGCTGCCGCCGCTGCTCCGGCACGCCGGGCTCGCACTCCCCCTCACCGGCAGCTGCCCTAATCCGGCCCAGAGCAACTGGGTTAATCTGTTCTGGGCCTGGAACCCTGCAGCAAGTGGAGTCAGGTTTCTGCCTGAGGCCGGCGAACAGCGTTCAGTAACGCGGGACCACTGCGAGGTCACCTATAACACTTGGTTGTTGCTGTGGCTTAATTCAAGGTACTTCACCACAGCATTAACTATCTGTATTACTTTGGTTGCTGTTTCATGTCTTCTCACTGAACATGATTTTACCCTCTTCCTTCATTGCTAACTCCTGACCTCCTTGGTCCTACCTCCTTGGGTATTAATCCTGCCACAAAAGGGTAGTTCCCAGCCCATGTGCAAATGTATTTGCTCAATCCCCACCCGTATGTGAGCATGCAACCATGAGGAACCAGTATTTTTGATATATGACTCATTCATACACCCGGATGTGTAAAGAAGGTGCACATCAGATGAGGCTCCACTGCATGTGCACACCTATGGAAAAGCTGTGCCAGGAGGAAGAGGGACCTGTGCTGCTCCTGCTTCTGCCCTTCCATGCTGGTGACAGTCTGTGCTGAGAGGATGGCTTTTGGGGAGGAGGTAACTCCTCGTGCTCCTGTGGCACAACCGAGAAGAAAAAGGAACCTTTCAGCTCTTTGCTGCTCCTCTGGTGATTCTCCTGCAAGCCAGGTACAGCTGTGATAAAGAACCAGGGCTTTCTTCTGTGGGGCTTGTGTAAGACAGAGTGGAAGCTTTTGGATAGGCTGTTACATTCAAACACAGCTCCCTGTAAGAAGGAGTGTCCTGAAGTGTTCATTATTATTATTATTTTTATCCTACTGTCCATACACATTTCCAGGTTGATTTTGAGAGGTGCAGAAAACGTCATGTTACTGCAGTAGTTATCAGATGTTTTCAAGAGGGAGACTGACAGTCTACAGAAGAAAGGCTTCTCTTGAACCATGTTAAAATGCAATTTGATTTTATCTCATGGTTTCAAAATTTGTCATATGCTGTTTAAAAACCAAGATGCTTTCTTCTCTAATTATAGAGAATATTCATATGCAGGGTTTAATCTTTTTACTGGAAGTCTTCCAGGACTCTGGACTTTGTGGGCCTCTTCTGAATTGAAGGGTTAGAAAACAGTAGACTTCTACTCTGCAAATACTTGAATAGTGAAGATGAGTGAGCTACTTTTTTTCTCATGTCTTCTCTAGCTTCTGCTTTAATATTTTGGGTTTGACATATCTTTTTTCCTCTTGCTGTGACAGCAGGTATTGTTTTGTTTTAAAGAAACCATGAACTCACAAGTTCAGTCTTGTTTCTGTATGACTTAAACCTGTCTCAGAGACATTATTTTGCCAAGAATAGTTCCACTTATAATATGTTAGACAGATTTCTTTGTTACTGTGGTGTATAGGCAAAGCCAACTTGGAACATAAGGAAACTTTTCATAGTTTATAAAAAGAGCACTAAGGAAATGAAGGGGAAAAAAAGGTACTCAAACAGGTCCTTGTGAGATGCTTCTCATGTAGGGTTGGGTTTTTTTAATGTAATTTTGTGGATTTCTCACAATACCTATTAGTGATGTATTGTCAGAAAAAGGGCTGAGGGTTTTTGTGATGTATCACAGCAATGTGATTTTAGGTGTAGGAAGTGCGGCAAGTAATTCTGAACTGATACTAAAGAGATTTTTTTGTTTTAGGTAATCACTCTCTATGATGCCTGTAAGGAGATGCATAAACTTCTAGATTAGATTGAGTTACTGTGCAGCCTTTTAAACACACCAGACTAAAACTAATGTGGGGTAAAACCTACAGATGTATTGAGCCGCCTGGCAAACAAGGGCAGTTTAGATAACCATTCAGTAGCTTATTGTGGTAAGATAAACATGGAATTCTAGGTATTTTCCACAATAAAAGAACTGACATGGTCTTTTGATCTGTGCTTTCTGCTGCCACTTGTCAAACTTCCCTGGATACTGCCAAAATGTCTGTGCTTTTGTCATTGTCCTCTCTCTCTCTCTTTTTTTTAAATTTTAGGAACACAGTATTAGATTTTGAGAGCAGAATAGCTTTTCTAACTCTTAACTTCCTCTGCAAAAGCAGTCAGACAAAAGTTATCAAGCCTTTCAAGTGAGGTTTGTCTAGCCACTACTGCTTTGTTTTTCAGCTTATCTTCCCTGTGGTTTGAAAACTTTCTTATATGTCTGGGTTCTGTGATCTTTCAGAAGTCTTTTAAAATGCAGTCATAATTTCAAAATGTTCATTCTGCCTTCAGATACTTTCAGTGGAGACGAGGGTGATGATCTGGTTTTACTTACCTCAATATATGGCAGGGAGCTATGTTTGGAAACCTAATCTTACATACTGTTTGACTGCTCATTTAACCAGAGCAGCCAGACTGATTTCATATTGCTGTCTCTCCAACCCACAAAATCACCTACATTTGTTCACCCAAATTCAGCAAAGAATCTGAATCTGGCAGTGTTCTGCTGCAACAGCCAGATTTAAGTAATTTTATCTGAAATCCAGGAGGGAGGGAAAGTTGAACAAGAGTTATAAGGGGAAGAAAACCTGGGTAAGCCAAGAAGAATGTTTTGCTTTGAGTCCATTCTAGGTGTGTTGGGTGTTGCACTGAAGAGCAAAACCATTAAAATCCCTTTGAAAACTAATGGCTGGCACCAGCTGAAAGGTTAACAGCATCTTGTGGTATCATGCTCAATAAAAGCACATAGTTGATCTTTTCCATGACTAGACTGCCTTGGTTCAGAAATAAAGGGAGAATTTCCAGTTTCCTTGTTTGTGGCAGACAGGGAAGCAGTCATAACCATAGCTCTGCTGTTGGATCACTTGAAAGTTCAGGCACTAAGAAGCATTGCAAAGAACAGATCTGCCCAGACTCCTAGCCCATGCCATCTCTCTTATCTCTCCTGTCACTTCGTTCTCATCTAAGAAGAGGATCAACCAGTTGTTTCTCATTTAAGCCCCTGCTTCAGACAACATTAGGCATGATGCTCAAATATCCCCCATGGAAGTGAAGTTGGTTGTCAGCAATGTAAAAAGGCACCGTTTTCCCCCATTGCCTTTCCTAAAAGCTCTATGTAAATATACAGGCAGTTGGTTTTTAATAACCAAGCTCTTCCTGTTGGAAGGTCTCAGTAAGTAGGAATATACAAACATCAAACTGACTTTGCTGTCCCAGGTGGGTGTTTGAGTTAACTGTTGTTCATTGAAGATGATTTCAAAAGCATCTGATTAAAATGTTAATACAAGTTCTGTTTTTCAACAGTATTTTTTTGACTGATAATATGATTGCAATTTGCTTCTGTAAGTCCAAAGTGTACTGATCAAAAGAAGAGTGATGCTGAGATCTGGAGACATTGTGGGAGTTGTACTTCTTTTCCTCAGCCTAATCCAAAAAGGCACAACCAAAACAAGTTAATAATTCATCATATTGGAATATTTCTTAAATAAATACTGCACTATGAGCTCTGTTTGATTTGAAGGAGAACAGCTACTACATACTTCTACTTAAAAGAGAGGGAGATATTCCTTCTTATCAGCAGAACTATTTCTTTCCTGACAGTTTGTGCTGGTCAGAAAGGATAAGGGATAAGATCACAGGCCACATAACAAGGCCTTTTGCCCCCTTTTCCGTGATTGGTAGGCTGAGAGTCAACAGGACAAAATCTTTATTTATTTCTCTGACACACTGCCTTGCTACTTCACATGAAAGCAGCGCAGTCTTAATCTAAGGGGGTTTGTACAATCTGAGTTAATCCAACCATTAAGAAGCACATTGTTTAAAGATTTGCAGATACTATTTCACAGGCCAAAAAGCTAAGTTTGTTCAGCCACAGTATTAGATAAACAAAATTAGAGAAAAAAAAGATGCAGTTGTTTTGCTTTTCTTTCTTTTGCAGTATGGTTTTTTTTTGCCATCCCTCTTATATTACAGATTGCCATAAATAATTTGTAAAGTACAGTGACCTTTACAGAAAGACTAGTAGTAGAAAGTACTTAGGGATCATTGTCTTGATAGCTGGAAAAAGAAGATTATTGTAGCAGGAAATTATCCGAATGATGAAAGATCAAAAAAATACAGATTCCTCTCAAGCTCAACCCCTGGTAGAGTAGCCAGAGGTGTAGTAGCCTCCAGTAGGGCAGGACTACTGGAACAGGTCATCTGGCATGGCTTTAGGCCTGCTCAGTGATATCAGCATAGTTTCTACACCTCCTCCTTGAAACTGAAATCAAGAATATGATTTACCTGTAGACACAGGCAGGAGAAGGTTCATAATCTGGATTTTTCCCTGCAGAAATTTCAAGTAAAATGATCAGGGTGCTTTGAGAATTGCTGACCCTTTGGACAGGAAGAAGTATGTGACATTTAACATTTGAAGAAATCCATGGATTACTTCAAAGTTTGGTAATGAAGGGCTGTCACCTCACTTGCCAACTTGAGTTTGGTACTCAATCTTATTTTATATTTTTTGTAAATTTGTGGTGAAATGGGTTCATTTGAGAGGAGGTAAATATAGCTAGAAGTTAAGGTTTTTCATGTAGAAGAATGTTAATTGTTGTCTCTTGAAACAGTTCGTGGGAATATATTGACAGGCAGCTTTTATAGAAAGTTTTTTTTTTTTTAATGGGATCTGGACTTTGGTGAAGAAATTCATTCTGCTTAAGCTGCCAGCAATTGCAATACAATCTTTTGCCATAGGAGTATGTGTACCTACTGTGTCCTAGTAGGTACACAGTATCTTGTTACAAACCAGAGTGTATCCCAGCCTCAGAGAGCACATTTGAATAGGACATTATGTTTTGTTTCTTCAGTACTTCATCAATAAAATAGACAAAGAAGTTTGGCAAGCAACTTTTTAAAGCTGCAAAGAGCAACAAGTGAGAGAATGGTGATTTTACAAAGAAAATTACAAGTAAAACAGGCAATGAAAGATTTTAGTCAGATGTGTAAACAAATCCTTTAGGCTGAGAGATAAAGCCAGAGGTAAGGAACTGTCAGGCCCAAGTAACCACCTTAGGAAATGTGCATGGTGTTTGTGCACAGACAAATGTGTGCTCTGCTCACAGTTCCTGCTGTGAGTCTGCTGTGGTGGTGCAGAAACCTGCAGCAGCCTGCAGAGTCACTTTATGGGCTGAAGGGTAGAGCCAAATCATGATCATGAGTTATATACACATGATATATATAACACTGCAAACCTACATGAGTAAAGCTTATCACAGGTTAAGACTTCAAAGAAGATACCGAGTTGGTATTGAAAGAACCAGCAGTGGCATTATAAACCCACAAGATCAGATGACTTTGTAAAGTTTCGCCTCAGCTTTTGAAAACTGTGATGGAGAATGGAGTAACTGCATCTGAGCAAATGTGTGATTGTGTGTCACAGTAATGCCTGAGTTGGAAAGGACCTCTGGGTAGCATCTGAACTGCTGTCAGAAGCAGAGGTTTATATTAGATTATCCACATCCATCAAGCTGAGTCTTGAATATTGCCAGTGAAGGAGCTTCCACCACTTCTCCAGGTGGAATTTCCAGGAACAAGGTAAACTGTACCCTGGAAAATGATAAGTCTGGAAGGGATGTAAGGAGATTTTGATCTTTCTGTTTTCACAAGAGTTCCTAGTATGATGCTATCATAAAAGGAGAAGGAGTTATTTTCCAGGAAGACTGTGATTAGGACTCAAAGACAGTCTTATGTCTGGATGTGCATTGTGACAGGAATGCCTGCTGTATAGAAGGGATGTTGAACCATGGGAGCATTGCAGAGGGACACCCAAAAGATTTGAGATCTGACAAAATCATTCTCTCTGAGAACCATGATTTTTTTTATCCATTGACCCAATCAAAATAGAGATCCTCCTTGATTAAGAAATGTAATTCTCTGGAAGCAGGAGAAAATATACTGAGTTTATATTGGCTTTTTAGAACAGCAAAAAATATCATAACAGAAACTAAAGGTTATAGCTGGAGAGCTGGGCAGATTCAAATCAGGAGTATTTTTCATGTAGAAACGATTCATTATTCTGACAAATTATCAAGGGAAGCAAGAGGTTCTTCATCTCTCTAAATCTTTGAACTATGACAGGTTACTTTTCTAGCTGATATGCTTTAGTCAAACAAGAGTTGCTGATGAATAGGGGTGATTGGCAGAGACTTACTGGCTGCTCCTTGGCCCTGGTTATGCAACTGAGGCTCTTGGCTGTTCATGCAATTTTAATGTTTCAAGGGCTGTTCATATGGAACTGAGTTTGACCCAGCTGCTTTTTGATATAGGGCTGTAATAAGAATGAGGTGGTTTAGGGAAAAAAAATTGCTTTAGTATTTAAAAATTTAGGTTACTTAAAAATTTAAGATCAAAATAAGAATAGTAAGAAAAACATTACAAGAAAAAGAGCCAGAGAATAAAATTAAGGTAAAGTTAGGATAAATAGTATTTGCTATTTACAATTAGAATATTAATAGAAACATTATTGTTATCCCTGCCAGGATACCAATATACAGCTATCAAAAACAAGCACAAGAAAGGCCTGTATGATCGCCACCACAAAAACTTCCCAGCCTTAGATGCCCTTAATTCACAGGAGTTTTCTACTTTGACCAAAACTTTGAATTTCACCTCAGTTATTCCTTGGGAAAATTCTTGCTCACAGCAGTAAAAGTTTTGGCAATGTTGGAGATCCCAGGATTGGTCTGCCCTGACATTGATACTTTGTAAAGTACCACCAAAGTCCCCCACTGATTCTTCATGAATTGTCACTTGCAAGTCACGGATCTGGCTGCAGTAAATTTTTCTGAACATGGACAAGATGTACACCTAAATCTACAGTACACATTGAAGCAATCAAGAAATTACCCACAACCAAATTATTTTGGGGCAAGGAGAAGAAAGGAAAAAACCCCTTCACTGGAGCAAGGTTCCACAGTGGATATAGGTATACCTGAAAATGGGACTTTGCACCATTTGACATTTATTTGTGGGCACAGTAGAATGAGGAATGCGAGTCTGTCTGAGGGAAGGTGGTGACAGAAATCAGAATGAGTTTTCCAAGGGAGAAGAAGAAAAAAGTGAGCTAGTCTGAGAATGAGAAATTTCTCTTAGTACTCGGGTCAGAAACAAGAAAAGGGCAAGTGCTATGTTAAAGTAATATGGGAGATCTCTAAGTAGAAAATAGTTCTTGATCTGCTCGTGTAATCATAGCAGAATGTGCAAAAATGAGGTAAAGAAATATATTGTACATGTAGTGCAATGGGCCCGAGGCATAAGATGGATCTGTCAGAAAGGCACAGTCAGTTTTGGAAGGGGTTGGGTGGATGGCTGTGTGCCAAAGCTGCTTGCAGCAGGAGGGGAGCATTTGGAACCCAGTGACTGAGGGGAGCGGGTGCTGCACAAAGCTGCTGGTCTGAGCGGTTTGGTGGCTGGGAAGGAGGGATTCCCTCAGTGATGTACAGCAGTCTGTATGTCTGTGCTGGGCAATTTAGGCTGCAGTCTGGTGGTGTGCAGCCCAGCTGAAGGCAGGTGTGGGATTCTGAGAAGGAACCTCATGGCTGCCTGTGAGTATCTGAAGGGATTCTGAGAGGGAACCTCATGGCTGCCTGTGAGTATCTGAAGGGATTCTGAGAAGGAACCTCATGACTGCCTGTGAGTATCTGAAGGGATTCTGAGAAGGAACCTCATGGCTGCCTGTGAGTATCTGAAGGGAGGGTGCCAAGGAGACGGATCCAATCTCTTCCCAGTGGTGCCAAACAACGGGACAAGGGGCAACAGGCAGAAACTGAGGGACAGGAAGCTCCACCTAAATATGAGGAAGAAATTCTTTGCTGTGTGGGAGACTGAGCACTGGAACAGATTGCCCAGGGAGGTTGTGGAGTCTCCTTTACTGGAAATACTCCAGAACTGCCTGAACACAATCCTGTGCCATGTGCTCTGGGATGGCCCTGCTTGAGCAGGGAGGTTGGACCAGATGACCCACTGTGGCTCCTCCCAACCTGACCCATTCTGTGATCTTCATTCCACTGTGTGGATAGTTTGGAGTTTGGCATAATATTCCAGAAACCATCTGAATGGTACCTACTTTAAAATACATGTACACAAGAATATATAATTTCTTTGTTGAAAGTATCAGCAAATTTAAAGTTTTTGTAATTTACAATTTCCAATCAAGTGAGGGATAAATTGGTAGTACTGTCAGTTGTAAAGTCGCTAATCTAGCTCTGCTTTCTTTCTTTAGTGCCTCTTTCCTTCTTTCTTCTTAGGTCTCACTTCTGCTTTGAGAAAACAAAATTTGTAATAAAAATTGATAATAGCCCAAGTTGAAAAAAACAGCTGCTTCTACCCAGTTTATACTTTGTATAGTCTAGACAGTCTGCATTTGTAAATATCCTGCTATTGCATTAAGCTCTAGCAAGCCTGACAGTAATGAGGAGAAGAACTAATTTTTCCCCATGCTGCAGTGGTGGGCCTTCCTGGTTTGTGTGGGTGACCCCCACAGGTTTGGAATATCACTGTCAGCTGCATTGGCTCAGCAAAATAAGCAGACAAATTAATCTCCAGGGTCTTTTTCTGGTGTTTAAATGCAGAGGAAGGGAATTCTTAAGAAAGGAATGCAGTTACCAAGAATTCAGAACATTTTCCACTTTTTTCCTGAAATTTCAGTCCAAATGAAGCAAATCATTATCAATTTTGTCCCAGTCTCAGCAGATATCTTTTAAAACCTTAGTTAGCTTTATTTAATTTTTTATGGTTTGTTTTTTTTTTTTTTTTTTTTTTTTTTTTTTTTTTTTTTTTTTTTTTTTTTTTTTTTTTTTTTTTGTTTTTTTTTTTTTTAAAGCTCTTTCTTTTAGTGTTATTTCTGAATTTTGGAAGTAGAATTTCTGGAATGCTGTGAAAAAGATTTGTGTCAGACAAAAAGAGGAATACTGAAATTCTTGGAATGTTCATATTTTCATGAGGAGTACCTTCTTTAATATATATATTGTGAAAATTTGGATCAGTTTCAGATGAAAAGTCTGCCACATTTATGTAGATGAGTCAAGATCTAAGTCTGTGAGCATGAGAGCTCATTCATTAACATGGTAAATGCTTCGTTAAACTGAGTCTCTTAAGCTCTGCTCCCAAAATACTGTTCCTCAAGCCCCTGTAAAAAGAATCACCTTTGAACTGAAATTTTCAAGAGGATAAAAGTTATATTTTATTTTTGAGATAATTGGGATCTAAACCATTTCTTTATACCAGGAGTATGCTAAACTCCCTAAAATATTCATTTCAACCTGTAGTTCCTGTCTTTTAAAAGAAGTGAATATTTTGTTATATAAAATAGAAGTCTAGTGTACATGTCACTTTCAATTCTCCATCTGTCATGAAATAAATAATTTAAAGGAAAACAAAGCATCCAGAGTATGTGCTAATGAGTCAAGTGTACAGTTGCTTTTATTAGATTTCTTGGTGGGGCTGAGTATTATTTCACACAGGCTTTTTTAGCTTTGCTGACAGCTTCAACACACCTGTAGGGTGTGGGTGGTGGAGTCAGCCAATTAATTACTCAGAAAAACAACACCAAAATGCACCCTGACATATGTTATGCAGTACTAGGTTTCTGTCTGTACTTTCCTGAGTTTGGGTCATGTTCTCTACAAAGTCTCCAGGCTGTGCACAGAGGTCTGTGGCTGATGAAAAATGTGTTTCCAGTATTTCTTGCTGTTTGACCTGGGTTGTCATCATTTCTGCCTGTAGTTCTCAGGCCGTGCATTGCTGGTGCCATACAAGCACTGGGAATAACACTACACTTATGGAAGACTCTAAAATTACATGTTAACCAGCAAGAGAGAGAGGGACTCTGTTTGTAAAGCTCCTTGAAAAGGATCCTGGAGTGAAAAAGTGTTTTTCCTCCATCCCCTTGACTCTGCTGCTGTTACAGTCCCAGCACAAATGTTCACTAATCATCCTCTCTGCAGATACTCACCCCATGCTTTGTTCCACCACTTGGTGAAGCCTCAGTTTTGTCATCTCTGGAGCCTTCTGACCATTTCTTCATGGTCTGAAGGGATCAACATTGTCTGTGGTGTACCCTTTCTTTTCAGGACTTGTGCTTGGCTTGCATGGCTCCCTCCTGCCAGAGAGCCCTGAAGTGAGGCCAACTACCAAATATTTCTCTGAAATGTGTGCACATTGTATATTTGAATTAACACAATCTCATATTTGTATATAAATGGTACTTCTAAGCTATTTCCTTCATAAAATACCAAAAGATTGCTTCCTGCCCTCACTGTGGTGAGGCTGGGGAGCCTGTGGAGGGGAGGGATGGCTGTGAAAGCACAAATGAGTCTGGGGAAATGTCAGGGTCAGCCCGTGGACCTGTGCCATCAGCCAAGTGTGTCCGGGCAGCCGTGACCCTCAGCCATCTCCTGCCAGTGGCCAGGGTCAGTGGAATCACCACATGACCTTTCCCATGGGAAAGCTTTCTCCCACAGCATATTTGTGGAATTCTCTTGTATTCAGGCTTGGAGAGGAGGGGAGTTTGGCCCTCTGTATGCTAAGGGTCAGATTGGTGATTGCTGCCAGTGAAGCATTTTGCACAGCATAAAGCTGTTTGGATAATAAGATGCTAAGATGAGGACATAAGAGTTCATACCACTTTAAAAGTCCATGCAATTCTTTTAAATACTGGAAATATTACTTGAAGGAGTGTCTCTGTGCTGTTGTGTTGCAAGAGTGAAACAATAGCACATTTTACTTGAGACCTTGAAAATATTTTCCTCTTTCTGAAAAGATTGATACCACTTTCCCACCACTTGCATTGAAAGTTGGCAAGATGCAGAGGAGCAGTTAGAGCTTTACTGTTTAAGTTAACTTGTGCAATCATGTTTGTACCTGGATGGACAGACATGATTTATTCAACTGTGCATAAGGAAATTTCAACTGTGGGAAACAAGTCTTAGAAGGTGTTTACTTTTAATTCTTTTCTTTGCTGAAAGTTGAAGAAACTCATACTCCTGATTTAAATGAACATGAAAATTTCACTCAGTATCTTAAAAAAAAAATTGCAAAGACATGTTCCACTGCACCTACCACTGGTAGAGAATTTGAAAGAGATTGAGATTATAATACATGATTCTGGTTTATAATGAAGGCAGACATTGTTTTATGAAAACAAACCCAAGTGTTTTATCCACTTTCTGCCTTGGTTTGCAGTCATGAATATCCAGCATTTAAGGCTTTAAGCTGTATGAATCACAGAGAATTTGACATTGATACACAACAATTTTAAAAGCATTCTTATGTCTCTTAAAAGTGGTGACCAGCTTTATATTCAGTTTTAATATGTAGGGAGAGTAATCTATTACAGATTCTGTTTGAAGTTTTGTGAAGTTAAATAGGACTCCTTCAACCTATGAGCCAGGGTATGAAGGCTTTCTCTGAAAAATAAAAGGAGAAATAGAACAAAATCTTATTCAGATAGAACTGAGCCAAAGGTGGCTATTCAGAACTGTGAGTTCAATAGGGATGCATTTAGATAGGAAAAAAGGATGTCCATCTGCTGGCTTCAAACACTTCTTGGCCCCAGGAAAGATGAGCTCTAGTCTTAGCTCTTCATCCAAGACCAGTAGGTAACTGAAAATGTGTGCAGCAGTGTTTGTGCAGTGAGGCTTAAGGGCAGTGGCCAAGGAGCCTTCCCAGCATTCCAGAGCATTGCAGGTGGGATTTTGACTCATTCCTCTGACTGTGCAGATGAGCCATAAGCTCTGACGAGACAGCAGGAATTTCTCCAGTGAAAGGAAATTGCCAGGTGGTTTAAAGCCAGCATGTCCAACTCTGCCCAATTTCCTTGTGCCAGTACTGTAGGATCAGGCAGAGGGGTCATGGCCAGTGCTGTCACTCTCTAGTGGTCTGTGGCTGCTGGCAGCTTCTGGGAACAGCAGGGGCTTGGAAAGGCCATGGGCTATTCACAAATGTACCAGAGAGGTCAAGAGTTTATTACAGAAGCACAGAGGAAATTACCTCCTAACCTGGCTCCCTAAATTCAGCTAAATTTGTGATACATGTAAAATTAGTCAGGATAATTTTAATAATATATGAAAAGTTCAGATACTGGTTCACTAAGGCAGAGTAGTTAAATTTGATAGGCAACCAAACAACATGGGATGAGAACAGTGAAAAAACCTTGGAACTACAGGTCTGAAAAGATCCTTCAGGATTTCTACCAAAAGCAGAGAAAAAAAAAGAGAGTGGGGTGATTTTGCTTTTTTATTAAAAAACAGCAAACAAAACAGATGGAAGACATCTCGGATTTGTATCTTCCTAATGTGAAGCACCAAAGGGTATTTTTTCTGTTTTTCATTTTGAACATGGGGGTGGAGATAGATTAATGGGTTTTGGTTTAGCCTCCAGTTCTTAAATGTCTTGCACTTGAAAACAGTGTTTTTCTCCTCCTTTATACCAGATGTTGCACTCTGGAGAATAATTTCTTACTGTTTTCCAAGTTCAGTGAACTGCCTTGAGTTTTAATGATGTTGGTTAGGAAATGTACCAGTTCATAACCAATGATGTACCTAAGGCTGTTTATAGACTTCAGTGTGGGATCCATCACAACTGAAGTGGCTTAGGAAGATGAAACTTGATCCTTCTGGACAGCTGTGTGCTTACACTGAGGAGAGACACTTGAACGAGGAAGGATGACACTGATTTTTTTTTACATGATGAGATGTTTGGGAGTTTGCAGTTATTCAAACAATTCTTCAGGATTTACAGAATCAGAATGATTCCCCCAGGTAGCAGGGCAGCTCGCAGTAAGTTCAGATCACTGATGACATTCATAAGCTGTGTAGGTTAAGGTAATTTAGATAATATTTTTGAGCGTATTTTTTGCTTTTATAGGGATGGCTTAGTGAAATATGAACAATTTCCTGGTGGATTTCTTTTGTTTTTTCTTTGTGGACAGGGTGTAGCGCTAGGCATTTCTCTGAAATTCTCAGTTCCATTGCCAAGTATTATTTCCAGCAAACTACTTGTGAGAGTTCATTTACTATTGCTCACTCCATTACACTTTTTTCCTTTGTTTTGCAGCATGTTTCTCTGCTTGCTTCTTTTGCCTTCTTTTATGCACCCGTTAAGCCCTGAACGAACTGCTTGAATAACTTTGCTCCTTAAGATTTTCTGCCTTTAAATCCCTCTTGCCAACTGACACATTCCTCTGTGAGATCTGTGCCTGCCATGGCATCTGAGTGCACTAACAGAGTGCAGCTGCATGGCTGCTTAGCACAAGCAATCTCACTAATTAATAGAGGCTCCCCTTGGGGAGTGGAATCCCAGATCGGTGCTCACCCTGAAGGAGCTGTCTAAAATGGATCAGATGACATGCCTTAAAAATGCCCACTGATTTTTAAAGGTGATAAGATTACACTTAAAACACACCCCGTGGGAATCTACAATGTAGGTGTCCTGGGTTAGTGTTAGGGAAGATCAGTGTTTGAATAGTTTTGTCTTCTAAAAAATTGTAATTAGTGCATTGCCATCTTTTACTTCTTTTTCTTAAAGTTCGAGCTCTGTGAGGAAGAAGCCATCTAACTTCTTGTTTGCCCAGTGCTTAATAAATAGTGGATACTGTCATGATGCTAGCTAATTAGAGAAATTAAAATTTTTAGAGCTTAGGGTCAAGGCTGAGAAAACCACAAAGTGTGCAAAACTCAGTTCAAAATTTAGAATTCTTACTGCAGATCCTGCCCTCTTTCATGAATAATATTGAGATACCTAAGCCTTTTTTAGATAATTTTTTTAAACAGCTTCCTCAGTCAGGTTACAAATAGAAAGCATAACACACTATACAGTGCATTTCCTTTATGTAGTGACACCATTGTGGGAGTAGTGCAAAAACCAGTGGAAGGAAGAAACAAAATATGGTTGGTGTAGTTCAAATATGAGGATATATAAAATATCACTTAGGGCATAGAATTAATATTAGCTGGGAAGGATGCCAGAAAGACTAAAGTTTTCAGTTCAGAAGTGCTTTTAGTTACAGTGTCTCTTTTTTTTTTTTTTTNTAAAAATAATGGTTGTTACAAATATGTTTAATGAGCCCTCCTATGAGGTAGGTGCTTGAGAGCACTGTGAAGTAAGATGCTTGATATTTAGATAGGACATTATCAGAAGTGCTGGTATTGTCAGTTGGTGTCTTGTTTTTCCAGTGTTTGAAAGATGAGATTTATTGGAGATTGGAAGCTATAAGATTGAGTTCCTTTAAAAATCTATATATAAAACTACAGTTCAAATCTGTAAGATACAAATTCATTAAGTTGCAGATACATAGTAACCACCCTCTTGTCAAAAAATTGAGGCTAGGTACTTGTGGTTGAGTACCTGATATAAGGTGGTCTTTAAAATGGGATGGTTTTGTCCAGTGCAGAGTTGGAAGAGGCTTGACATCTGGGAGCTTAACATTTCATACAATCTTGAAGCTGCTAAACAGTAAAAAGATGCTAAGCTACAAGAGTACTTATGTTGGTGATCTGAGAGTATTCTCACAGCTTTGAATAATCAGGAAAATATTATCTCTAGGTTGTGGGGAATATAACAACACAAACATGTCACTATAGCTTCACTTGATTTGCTTTACTGAGGCACGAGGGGACAGTGGCTATAATAATCCAAAAAACTGAGCTGCTGTGAACACCAGAATTAGACTATTAGTCTATAGAATATTTATTTTGGAACTGTTTTGGTATTTTGAAGTGAAAAAAAAATTATGTGTTTTCTTAAACTCACAGAAGTTGAGTAGTCATACAAGTGTCTCTAACAACAAAATACTGTAACAGAANCTAAAATTTTTAGTTCAGAAGTGCTTTTAGTTTCAGTGTTTTTTTTTTTTTTTTTTTTAATTAAAGTACTGTTTTTTTCTCCTATGGCCTTTCCTTCAAAGGCTTCTCATTTAGATGTTTATTAGTAAACAGCTGCTTGCAATGAAAGACCATTACTTTAAAGCCATTGTGGTTTCTAATGTTGATTGGGGGCTGGTTGTGCTTCTGTTTGTCCTAATAGAAACCAGATAAGAATGTATAAGTAGTCTAAAACTGGGCAGATAACTCACAGAAAAGCTATGTAAAGACCAGGTAACAACCATCATTATTCATAGAACTTTTGACCCTTAGAAATCCTTGAAGTAAAATAAATCATTAAAGTGTACCTAAAGCTCACCCTCATATGAAAGCTTTTATTATATATAATAACTATCTCTACATTATCTACATATATATATATATATATATATATATATAGTGTGTGTGTGTGTGTAAAAATAATGGTTGTTACAAATATGTTTAATGAGCCCTCCTATGAGGTAGGTGCTTGAGAGCACTGTGAAGTAAGATGCTTGATATTTAGATAGGACATTATCAGAAGTGCTGGTATTGTCAGTTGGTGTCTTGTTTTTCCAGTGTTTGAAAGATGAGATTTATTGGAGATTGGAAGCTATAAGATTGAGTTCCTTTAAAAATCTATATATAAAACTACAGTTCAAATCTGTAAGATACAAATTCATTAAGTTGCAGATACATAGTAACCACCCTCTTGTCAAAAAATTGAGGCTAGGTACTTGTGGTTGAGTACCTGATATAAGGTGGTCTTTAAAATGGGATGGTTTTGTCCAGTGCAGAGTTGGAAGAGGCTTGACATCTGGGAGCTTAACATTTCATACAATCTTGAAGCTGCTAAACAGTAAAAAGATGCTAAGCTACAAGAGTACTTATGTTGGTGATCTGAGAGTATTCTCACAGCTTTGAATAATCAGGAAAATATTATCTCTAGGTTGTGGGGAATATAACAACACAAACATGTCACTATAGCTTCACTTGATTTGCTTTACTGAGGCACGAGGGGACAGTGGCTATAATAATCCAAAAAACTGAGCTGCTGTGAACACCAGAATTAGACTATTAGTCTATAGAATATTTATTTTGGAACTGTTTTGGTATTTTGAAGTGAAAAAAAAATTATGTGTTTTCTTAAACTCACAGAAGTTGAGTAGTCATACAAGTGTCTCTAACAACAAAATACTGTAACAGAACAGGGGGATAAGGTTGGTAGGAGAGCAGTGATCTAAGTTAGGAAGTGGCTCCACAGACAAGTCAGTGCAGTGAGAAGTTAGATGACTGAATGAGATGTGATAGAGGGAAGGAAAAACAGGAAATTACAGGGGTGCAAATTTCTAGGGACTGGGAGTGCACTCTGGAGCAGCATCACTGTTTTTGCATCACTGTTCGTAACCAATTTCCTGGGTACCTACTTCAAGCTGGTGGTGTAAATGGGCAACTGGAGTATCTGGACCCTTGGTCTAGTCCCTCTTATTCCTGAAATAATCTTTCAGCCACAGTAACCCCTGGGTGACAAGGATGAAGTACAACATAACACCAAGAGAAGAACTAGGTTTGAGGAAAAAAGTGACAACTTTGCCATTTGAGTCCCCTACCCTAAGCACTGAGCCCAGACAGTCTCTAGCTCTCCAAACCTCTCCAGGCTGCCTTTCTCCAGTTGCTCCCCAATATCCTGCTTCAAATAGTTTTTCTTATTCCTAGAAAATTGTTTTCTTGTCAGTAATTTCTCCTTCCCCACACTGTTGTTTGAATTATTTCTTGAGGGTGCTTTGGCCTTCTTCTTCCCTGACTTGGATATATAGTTTTCCAGGATTTTTCAGTAGTTGGACTGCAGTACAAATAAAGGTCTCTTTGCATGCAGCCCCCCTGCTTTGTTCCAGGTATGGAAGTCAGAGGATTGGGAGGCAGGACTGTAGTGTTGAAAATTTTCCATGCACATCCATCCTTGTGTCGTAGTCAGTTAAACTTGTCACCTATTTAGTGACATGCAGCTTATATCATTTTACACATGACCTTTGACTTTGTCTGGCTAAATTGAGCTTGAACTTGTGAAACTTTAATGTCAGAAGGCTAGAGCAGGTCAGAACAGCACAAGAACATAAGTTACAGTTTGCCATACTATTAAATTTGAGCTTTACTAAACACAGTATAAATTGCCTTTAAAGAAACACTATTGACTAAGAATTTGCACTTTGTCATAGAAAAGTTGTGCATGTGATAAATGAAGTCATTAGACAGAACATGTAGGGAAAACTTTCCTTTGTATTTCATCTTATTTATCCTCTTGCTTACGTGTTGTACCTTTGGTCCATACTTTGTCTTTTTGTTTGGTTGGTTAATTTGGATTGCTTTGTTTTTTTTTCAGAAGAAAACATAACTGTAAATCCACAGCAGTAATAGGCAACCCAGTTGTCATAAACCACTTTTCCTCTATTGAAATCTCTTGAAAGAGAAGGTGTCTTGATACTGATTTATAAAGGGGGCTGTATTTGTTATAAATTCAATTTAGAATAAGCTGGAAAGGATATTTTTAATGCTAATAGGATTTGATGGTCTAACTTCTGTTTCTCCCTTAAGAATGCATACATGCACAATAGAACACATTTTGTAATATATTTATCTAAGTATTCTTGACTGTTCAGTAAGATTGCTATCCCAGATATGTGTACATTTGGACACTTATTTATGGGGATAAAGGTCTTTATTCTAGCACCTGCTATTAGTGTCTCTCTGCTGATTTTCAGCACTTTGTCACTGTGTATTGTTTTGATTACAAAACATTATCAAAACCCAAATGAACTGGAATTTAGTTGTGACCTATGATCTCTTTCTATAGACTTACTCAAAACTAAATCTTCATTTGACAGTGGTTGATAAGTGTAGCATGAGGACTTTAAATCCTTAGAATTTATTTTAGCTGAAGAGCAGAAAGAATAAATTTGTGTTTCATAGCCTGCTTACTCATGAATAACTTTGACTGAGATATATTGGTAAGCCTGGAGAACAAGGCAGAGGAGTGTGCCTGAGCTGCTTTTGAGGTTTTGTGGCCAAATGCCTTTCTGGTTCCCTTTCCTGGAGGTTTTGTGGCCAGTGGGGAGTAACTAGGGATATTGGCTCATAGTGATTAAGGACACTGTGTCAAACTTTTAAAAATACGAAAATATGTAGAATTGACAATAGTATAGTATATAGCTTAGTAGCTTAGTTTAGTTAGATTTTTTTTTATTGTTATTGTTGTTATATAATTGCATCCAGAAGAGGACAGTTTTCACCTGTGTTTAAGGTACATGCAAAATTGATTCTTGATGTAAGCCTCACATGGTTTCTTCTAATTCCAGCTTGAAAACAGGCTTACTGCATTTTTTTGCCACCATGAGGCTCTTTAAATTAATACCCTCTAACTCCAGAGCTTCTTTATTCTTGAGGCTGCCTCAAAAGGAACGTCAACCAAAGAAGACTTTTGCAAGATTTATAGATGAGGGGCAGTAAGATGTGAGGGAGAAGGAAAAGAACTCATTAGTTTACAAAAATAAAAAGAATTCGTTGCAATTCCAGGTCTTGGAACTCTTGTAGAAGCTCTCGTGAATGTCGCCATTTGAGCGCGCTGTTGATGCCTGTGTACATCATCTTATTTCCAGCGCTGTTTGATCACCGGCACTAAAGCTCCAATCTCACTCCTGGGACAAGCACCATCCTCAGGCTACCTTTTATTAGATTAACAGAAGGAAGACTCACTCATGTCCCCAGTGAGGCAGAGGTATTTCTCATTTCCAGAAGAACAGAATGAAGGAAGCACATTCCTCTACTTTTTGCAAGACCTTCTGGGGCCTTGTGGACCCGAAGCTTTCTCCTCGGAGAGCAGTGGCTGCAGCCTTTGCCTGTGTGGCCTGGCTGGCCTTCAACACACCTCTCTCATGATATAAACTATAAAGCTTTAGCATAGAAGGAAGGGCTAAGCTAGGTAGAGTTTTACAAATTCAGTGGCATGGAGTGAACAGTGTTTTGGACTCTTTGGTAGGCTCAGAGAGAAGGAGCGGAAAGGCATCGAGGTTTAAAACTGCTTGTTTCCTCCTGTCTGAGAAGAAAGGTGCTCTGCTGTTTGTGGGTCTGTTGTCCTGAGGAATTAAGCTGTCAAAACTATGCAAAATTAATTATAGGCTGGATTTGGCATAAAAGCTTAGATAAAGTGTTTTCCCTCAGCATTTGTACTTGCTGTTGGAGATGCTTCAGCCCATACATTTGTGCAGATAATGCTGATAGGGGAAATCACTAATGAAACATGATTTTACAGGTGGGTTTAAGTGAATTTTCCATCAGCTTCATGTGCCTGTGGCATAACATTGTATTCTTTTTTCAGCTGTGAGTTGTAACTTCTGCTGTGAAGCATGAGACACTGAATTTCTTTTGCCTTTATCACTTGTCTCTGTTGGCCTTGCACACATGTCTGGGTAACACACTGGGGTCTGTGGGATGCTGTGCAGTCCCCACATGGGGCCAGAGGTGAAGATCCCCTCGGTGAGGAGCAGAGCTCCTGCAGAGCTCTCCAGATTTTGCTTTCTTAAAAGCTATGAAAATGCATTGTTGAAGGAGACAGGCCCAGGTTTCACTGAACCGTGTAAGTTCCAGCTGGAAGAGGAAGGTGTCCAGGGCCACTGGATTCCTCTTTCTCAGACTTAAGCCAGCCATTTATCCAATAAGTATAAATAGGTAATTTCCATTAATTTTTACAGCAGCAAGGATAATTTAGTGTAAAGTTACATTTTACTATCTTTTTTTTTTTCCTCTTTTCCCACACATTAGTTAAAGACTCACAGAAACAGGACAAAATTAATGTGATGTTGGGGAATGAGAAGACAAATTGTTTCACCTTTGCATAGGGAGGAAGATGAGGATATGAGATTGGGATGGGGGCAGAAAAACTGAGGATTTGCCCCCCTTCCAGCTATGCTGGGATGTTAGATCAGCTGAGCCATAAATAATGTATCTTCAGCCTTAGATTAGTTCAGGATGTAATCCTTCATTTTTGCCCTTCCCAAGGAATCACTGGTGAAGCTCTTTCTCTAACAGCAAAAATATTTATTCAGACATGAGATAACCATTTGTTTCACTTGTTCCTCCAGAGACACATGAGTAGATCCCATTTAAGTAAATGAGTGTTCTGCAGACTTAATTAGAGACAGAGTAAAGTCCATGGTCCTGTGCCAAAATGCTACATCATAAACTAAAATTCATGGAAACTTAATACAGAGTCGCCATTTATTTGCTATATTTAAATCAGATTTTAAAGATTAAATGAAAGCCAATACACCCAATAAAAGCTTGTAATCCAGACTGCAGTAATAAATCTCATGCTGGTACCCTTGTACAGATGATAGTGAAATTGTAAGTGCATTGACATTAATGTCATAGCACGTCTTGACTTCAATAGATCCAGGATTTCTTTGGTAATGTTTTTAAGAGTCTTAATTTACTAGCAAAGTAAGTAATTTAGGATTTCCTGTTTCCCCCCCAGTCACTGATGTTGTGATCAGCTCCTGGGACAGTGCTAACATGTACTGAGCTGGATTTCTCTGTCAGCTTCAGCTGCCTCCTTTTTCCATCTGCCCCCAAGCCACTTCTCTTGTCACTGCCCTGCCTGCAGTCCCCAGGCTCGGCAGGTGCACTGCTGTGCTTGGCTTTTAGACTCATTTCCTAGGAGGAGAACGCTCACATGACTGAGTATGTATCTTTTTATCTCCAAAATCGTCTCGGGTGATTTTATTTAAGTTTGAAAGGAAAACAGTTCTCCTGGAGGTTACTGGGCAGAGGAGGTAATCCCAATTTACACTGCCCCAAGCTGCCTTGGGAGGGAGTGGGGCAGCACTGCCGGCAGTGACTGTCTGTGGCACAGACATTGCTGCAGCAGGGGCTGTCCTTCCTCAGCAGGATGGTGGAGGGAGTGCAGGTGGGTCTCACTCTGTCCTGCTGGGTGGATGGGGAGGGGCTAGGGGACAAAGGACATGAATGAAAGGCAAAACAAGTTTCAGAGTTGTGTCCGCTGCAGAACTCTTTTTTTTTGCCCTGAACAGTTTGGTTTCATGTGACTTGAACCCTTTCCATGGAATGGTGGCAACACAATGGCCTTTGCCAAAGTGGCTGATTATGTTTATTTAAGAGGCTTCTAGAGGTAGAAAATCAGTAACAAAAATCGATTTGCAGCTTTTTCTGTGCTTTGCAAGTTTCATTTGCATTAGTTGGAAGCAAGTGAAAACAGTTCATGAGTTAAGAAATATTTCTTAGTGTACAGTGATAAAAAACTTATTTCTTGAAGAAAATTAGTTTATGTTATTGCATATTGCATTACCATACATAAATGGGAATTAATTTTATGTCCTTGGAGATATAAAACAATACAGAAACTTGCATAAATACTTTTGTGCTCAATTATTGTCATTAAATTGATGTGGAATATCTAGTGTTGTGTTGATTTAGCTATAGCTTAAAGCTGAGGTTTATGGGCTGGGAAAAAGGTAAGGTTTTTGTTCTGTTTGTACCTTTTATTCTGTGTGTACCCATATTTTCATTGCCTTCAAAAGTATTTGGATCTCCAAGAGGCACAAGATTGGCTACTAATGTGCTGGCTACTCCCTCTTATTGTTTGAAGGGTTTAGCAACTCCTTTATACAGACTTTTTCATTCATTCTACATTCTTTTTCCTGGTCTTACCTAAAGATTTCATTTTGCAGGCTCCTGTATGTGAGTTTATCTCAAAGACACCAGTGTTAACAGCACTGCAAATGTTAGGCAGGTTTCTTGAAGTTAAGTACATGTGAGTTTCTGCAAAGTTAAGGAGAGACAGGGAGACATTGAACTGCCATCTGAATAAAAAAATACCTTCATTTTCAGTAGAGGTGAGAAATGAAATGCTCCTTAGAAGGTTGCAGACAGGTTTCATGCACTGGAGACTGATCTATGAGCACTTCTTGTCTGCTAGATTAGAGCATAAATATGTTTATACTTATATGTCACAGTACAAGGGCAGTGCAGTGGCAGCAGACACCTGGCTGACCAGCACGTTAAAGGAATGAGGAGAAAATTCATCGTTATTCTGTTTTCTTGTACACTATACTTATGGTTCTACTGTGTCTGAAATTAGGGTAGGAAAGAAGGATGTACTGGGAGTATTCAGAAATTAGATTACAGTGGTGCGTTACCCATGAAAAGAAGAATTCACTTACAAAGTTTACTCCCTTATTATTTGTTTTCTTTTCTGTAAGGGAGTCTTTTATTTGTTTGGTGGGTAGGATTCATCCATAGCTCAGTTTGCTTACACCATCCCACCCCTCCAGTCTGTGTTTGTCGGGAGAAGGGTCCTATGTGCCACTGCTCCTGGGAGAATTCTGGGTTTGCTGCCTGCAAGCAGCAGTTGAGAGAGACATTTAGTGCTTATATGGTGACTCCTCTAGAGAATAGCTCCTGCCTCTACGGTCTTCCTTCCTGTTCGTTATTTAATACCTATTTTATTTTGGGAACAAAAAAAAACAGCCTAAAGAGAAATGGGCACTGTTCACATCAACTGTTTCTGCCCTGCAGGTGTGAGGGGAACAGTTTCCTTTCCACAGGAAGAGTTGCCAGGAGCCTTTTAGCCAATTACCACAGCATTTTGTGGACCACAGCAATAGAGGGATTACCCTGCCTTCCGTAGTTAATATTAACCACTGCTGTGCTAAACAAATGAGCCTTTTATATTTTATCTACTTTGATATTTTAAGGAAATGAGAAGTCTTGAAATGACAGAAGCCTGGTAATAATGAGGTGAGTTATCACCACACAGTTATTACCCAGAGAATTTCTTTTTCTCCTAGTATGCGTTACAGAAGAGGCATGCTCCTTGTTTGCCTTGGAAGTAAAATCATTCAAGTTTACTCTTGTCAGGTTTCTGAGAAGAATAAAACATTGTTACTGTTTGTGAAAGAGAAATGCCCTGGTGGAGCCTGGCACACAAGATCCTGGAAGCTGGACCTGGTCGTGGCTCGTGTCTTGTCTGACATTTGTCTGATTCCACCTTCATCTGTTGTTGGGTTGAGCTGCTGGTGCTGGCAGGCAGCTCTGCATTCATTGTCCCCAGTAAAGTCACCTTATTTGCAATTAATCATACAGTGTAAAAAAAAAGTTGGACTTGGGTGTTTTATGACCAGCATTGGCATTACCTATGTTAAGGTAAGAATTCTTTTGGCAGTGAAGTGCAGCACTTCTGTAGAAGCTGGTAAACCTGGAAGTGTAGCATCCACTACCTTTCTGAGGTAAGGCTGTTTTGAAGTTCATGTCCTGATGTCCTTCATGCTGTATTGGGAGTAGATTGACCATAAAGGGAAGCTCATGTAAATACAGTTAACTAAAAATATACAAAATACTTACATTTTATATTATAACATTAAATTAGTAAACCACTATGCACTGTGACTTCTGCATTAATCTTGTTTTCATGTAAAGCCCTGCAATCACGTTTTGTGCATCTGTCAGTCAGTTCTCACTGGAAACACAAGGACCATATGCACAAGGACCTTTGCAGTAGTGCTGTGCTTGGAGTAGCTAGCACAAGCACAAAGCCATCTATTTGAGGATTATTGCAACTTCTTTCTTGAGCTTCAAGCATGAAAGTACATTTCTGTCCAGTGCAACTGTGGAGCAAACCAAGAAGAGCCTGGGTTACACTGCTGTGTCCAACCAAAGTGTAGTGTTACACGATTACTTTGTAGTGTCAGCATGTGGCAGAAATAATCAGTGTATAAATTAGCATATGAGCCTTCCAGAATTGCATGTGATGAGTTTTAGTTTAAACATTATTAACAACATGGATAAGGTGGCAAAACCTATTCAAATATCTATGTACATTTGTCCCTGTCTACTTTTAATGTAGGTGCTCTCAGATGGTTGTGGATGCCATGTACAAAACCTTTGTGTAGTGCAGAACTTGTATAAGCACATCAGTGTGCCCAGCAGCCTTTACAACAAACAAGAACCTAACTGAACATAAGGAACTTCATCTCTGATAAGGGATTGTTTGAAAAGTTTTTTCAGAGAAAAGACAATTTCATAAGAAGCTTTTGCCACTTTAAAGCCTAGAAAATTAACATATTTGCATTCTAAAGCTAATTGGAAAGATGATTTTAGTAATTGTATGTGTTTCAAGAACAAAAGCACTTAAAAATTGACAAAAAAGGAGTGCAAGTAACTTTATAAAGCTACAAAAGCTTTATAAAAGCGGACCAGATACTGCATAGCTGGATATTCTGCCATAATGGATCTGAAAGAACTACAGAAGTAGAAACTCTGAAATTCTTCCAGACGTGTGAAGTAATGCCTTGCATTATTATGTGGGCAGGGCTGTTTTCCTTGGCCATATTTTAGGAAGACTTTTGTGTGTTATCATCAACGAATTAGAACTTGAATAACAAATCTTGGATATAATCATCATAATCTGTTCCTGTTGGGGAGGGACAGAAGGGAAAAAATGCTTACTGTAAAATAGTTTAAATGTATTTGATGAAAAAATACAGATAACTCATTTGCTTAGAATAGCTTATCATTTAGGTGGATTTTTTTGGTTGAGTGGTTGATAATCATAGAATCTGCTTTAAGAGTTCCTAACTCAATCACACTGCAAAAGTGAGCTCTGTGTATGGTACTGCTTAGGATCTTGTATCTGCTTTGAGTTCCATACTGGAATTGAGTCATTGAACATGACAGACTGTCTCATAAAACAAAAATGAGTAAAGTAATATTGATTGCAGTGTGTTCTCCATATTGCACACCTGCCTTAAGAAATTACTCTTAGTAAGCCTTTGGGAAACACTGTAACTGTGTGATGTATATATGTATATAACCTTATGTCCATTCATAAATTATTTTTACATATGTCAATAGCTATCAGAACTTGCCTGCATCTTGCCCTGTGATTGTGAATGTTCATTGAAGGTTTATATGGGAGGATGTCAAGTACTAACACCTTGTTGAAACTGCAGGCAGTCAAACTAGGTGGTGTTTGTTAGTTCTCAATTTAGGAATCTGAGAAGTGAAGCATCTCTTAAATAGGAAAGTGGATAACATGGAGATTTTGCACAAAAACAACTTTTGCCTTGTCTGGCTAAACACAGGGAAGAAGGTGTATTTCTACTATGTGAGCATAAAAGAAAGTAAAATTTGTGTGCAAGAGGGATGTGAGAGGTGTATAATCCTGGATGCAATATATGAAATATCAGACATAGTAGTCAATACTTCTGTTTTTTTCATTTTGTCTTTTTTTTTTAATGAAGGAAAAAAGCATAATTTAAGTAAAAACCATTACATGAACTAGAAGCTTTTAATTTCTTTTATAACCCATATATCCCTCTGCCCAAACAGACTAAAATTCCTCAGTTTTCCAATAGCTTGCAGTTTCTTACTGATATCCCCTTCTTGTGTCCATTTTTCCCAGTTGCACCAAAACAAAATCTGCATCCTGATTTGGTAGTATTTTCAATAACTAAACCAAAAATGTTAATACATATTTGGGGGGAAACAAAGTGGCTTGTTGAAACTTCTTGTAAGTTGCTGACAATATAACACAATCATTAGAAAGTCATCCAGTGAATTTGTCCTTAGATGAGCTTCTTAATGCGTGAAGATTTTGTGGGGCCAGTGGTGTGGGGTTATTCCATAATTACCTTATTTTAGTGGGTTTTGCTGCACTGTGTTTCAGGTTCAGGAGCGTTTACTTTGTTCTGCTGTGAATGGTAGTGCTTCATTATGACATTTGCACTGACAATTATGGGAGAGGTGCTGAAAAGCCCTAGGCTACATCATCATTTTCAAACTCCCACATGCTTCTCCCCATTTTTATTAGGATCTCCTCAAAGTCAGTCACACACTTCTTTCCAAGTGTTGTTTGTAGCTCAGGTCTGTCAGGTTGCCTCTACAGCACTCACGAGTGACTGGGCAGCTGGTATGATAATTGCTACCTTACTGAACCAACCATAATGGCATGTCTTTTTCTTTTTGCAACCTTTTTGTGTATTAATGTTTTTTCTTTGACCATACATTTTAATTATTGTGGCTTTGGAGTGGATTTTGCTGCCTGCTTCAAGCTTTTCAATGCCTGTGTACAGCACTGTGCACAATGAGATCTAATCCCCAGCTGGGGACCATCTCTAACAATGCAGTACAAGTACATTATATTTCAACATTTTTTTGTTTGATTTCAGCCTCATTCAAAAGGAGTTTTGTTGTTATTTCTCAAGTCCTGTTTGACACACTAATTTTATAGTGATTTTCTGGCTATTTGAAGCAGATTTGGGGGAAACACTTTCAGTGTTTTGCAAGTCATCCACTGCACTACCTAAGAAACAAATCCCTGTATATATGGGTTGGGAGTTGATGTTTAATATGTCTCTATACACAGTATGTGCTAAGGTACTTGAAAGGTAAGATGTGTGACTTGCTACAAATCGTTAGCTTTGCACATCACAGGATTGAAGAGCTGGAGTCTGCTTGTTTGCTTCTCATGTTGAAGTGGTACCTGTCATTACTGTGTGTTATGTTTTTAAAAAAGCAGGGAGGAGAACATTTTTGCTACTGTGTACGCCCCACAGAGCAGGACGAGTAAGACATCATTTAGAGTGGCTATTGTGCAGGAGGTTTCTGGAATGTTTGGCATTGCATGTTAAACTTTGGCATTTTGTCATTGAGAGCTGGAACAGAGCACAGGCTCTCAAATATGCAGTCAGGCCTCTTGAGTGCCTGTAAAAATAAGCTGGCAAACAAACCCCTCTAATAAAATGCTGATGCTGGAAAAGATACACGGTCATCATTTCGTTATGCTACTTTTCTCGGCATGTCTCATCTCTTTCTGAAAGTAAAAGAGAGAGATGATTACCAGAAAAGCAAAAGTCCTGATGAGGTGAATCCTGGCCAGAGAACAGCTCTATCACTGGGCCAACCTTCAAGCCAGGAAATGTCCCAGGGCCCTGGCCAGGTCACTGGTTTCAATGGCCATTAACTTGCCTTTTAGTCAAAGCAGTTGTTTCTTCCCTCCTACTGCTCTTATGATGTTCATTGTTTAGCAGTGTACATGGGGCTTATGATTGTTAGTTTGGGCTTCTAATGACGCTGGAGCCATTTAAAATACGCCCCTGGAGCTTCCCAGGGGCTGAGTGCACTGGGGAGGCAAAAGGAGCCTTCTGGCATTGGGAGCATTTGGAATTTGGGCTGCTGTTGATAACTGGGGCAGTGAAGGTGGTGACGTATGGTGGTCCTGCAGTCTGGGCTTCTTCTGCTTGCTGGTACTGTTATTTTCCTAGCAATTTTTCTCAGGGTGGGAATTTATAATTAATTTATAAATTAACTCATGTGTTTTTACATTCAAAATCTCTATATGTACTTGCAATGTCCTCTTAATTATCCTGTGCTCTTTCCTTCAAAAGAAATACATGTGTTTAATATATACTGTGTGGGGTGTTTGTGTAGGATAGCTGAAGGAAGAAACAGGAGTAATAGCCTAGAGTAAAATATTTGGTTATTTAATTCATAAATTACAGTTCTCGTTTAAAAAGTATATTTTCAGGTTAGACTCTTCAAAGTCTAATAATGACAGTAGAACTTTCCTGAATATGAATAAAAGGTGAGGATAAAGAAACTTCTTTTAAAACAAACATTTTGGCAGTGCTGAAAGTGGTAACTCTAATGATGTTACAGGAATTGCAGTACCTTTCCTGTCCTACTGCACTGGCACATGGGAGGCTTAAATAAGAAAAATACTGACATGGCAATCAAAATAATTTGGTAGAGAGGGAGTCCTTGAAGAGAGCATGCATGTCAGATCTGGTGCCCTAACAAAGCTGCTTTTGAAATACTCTTGTGTGTGATAGTGATCAAGCAGGTTCAGATGAAAGCAAGTTTTTATGAGATTACATATTTTGTTTTCTGTTTCTGAATGAAACACTTTTGTACTGCCCTCCCAGTTCCCTGGCCAGCTCTGCTGGGCACCTGTTGCTGCCTTGGAAGGAGTCCATGGGGGCCTGGCAGACTGAGTGTGTTCAGTGAAGGCAGAACCTGAAAAATAGTCTTCTTTCCTCATTCAGAGAGCAATACTTGTTAAACTCCACAGCTTTAAATAAGAAGGAAACAGTACTTCTGATCATCTGTAGTGTCAATCAGTCTTATCTTTTTCTTTGTGCTGCTTAATTGCTGGAGGAATATTTAACTATAAGCAGCTTACATGTTTCTGAAACAACTCTGTGATCACATATTGTTTTGTCTCTTCTGTTTTGGAAAATCTAAAAGGAAAAGTGCACTATCAGGAAAACACTATTATTTGGTTTCTAACCAGTAATGTGTTTTAATAGAGTGGAAATGAACAGCATTGGTTATTTGCAGTTTCTTTCTCGCTTAATTCAGTAGCTCTTGTATCCCAGGGAACAGCACAGTTTGTATGTGGTCTCTACTGCTCATATAAGCAGCTCCAGAACTTTTTTTAAACTTTAATCTTTTATAAGGTCCTTGAACCTGGCTATCTATAGCTCACCAGGGAACAGCATGTCCTGTGTGCTGCACTCTGCTCATCACATCTTGGAATTGTTCTGGTGTGCATAAGCCACTCATCTGGGTGAGATGAAACGCAGACATTTCTAACATTTTGACTCCCTTTATCCTCTCTGTAGGAGCTCAGCAGGCAGGATGTACAGTGATTTGGAAATTTCTGTGTTGAGTTCCTAGGACAGCTGAGTCAGCTCCAAGGTTTCTCATGGCTGTGTTGTCAGTTGTCTCTTTTATAGATGATGATAGGACTGTGGACTCCCAGTGATGATAAAAACAAATATATATTTGTGGCAATTAGACATTGATGTATCTGGAGCTAAGCTGTACTGATCTTGGCAGGATTACAAGAGCTGGGTTGTTTGGAGATTTAATGTTCTCATTGTGGCTATTGTAGGGCAAAACTGAAAGCTCATAAAAACTGAAGGCAGGTCATATCTACAGACAAATTAAAGACAGTGTGTATCATGGATACAAATGTTTGTGAGCTATATTGCTTACACAGTAATCATTATTTTTGACCTTTCAGCATGAACTCTGTTGATTCCTCATCACTTTTTCATGCAGGATAGTCTTTTAGAGAAAATGCCATCAGACATGACTTCATACAATCCCTGACTTTAGTTGGATTTCTGCAGTCCTGATTAAAACCAACTTGGTTTTACTGGAGTGATGCAGGGGACAGAACAAGGAAACTTTTCCTTTCTGTGGTTTTCACTGTGTAGGTCATCTGAAAAGATGGAAATTGTTTTCCCAGAAAAGAATACTTTTCCCCCTAGGTTTCATTACTAAATTGGAACTTGAGGGAGGATTATTGTGTGCATTTGAGTGGCATTTGCTTTAATTGTGTATTTGCAAGTGGCACTGCCTTCTCTGCCAGGAGATAGGAGAAGGTCTAAGGAATTCATCTGTTAATGACACAGCCACTGGAACAGAAGCAAGGAAGCTCAGTTTGCAACCACAACACTGTTAAAATACAGATAACTTAAACAACTACATTCAAAACAAACTTCTGTCTCATCAATGCCTGGCTGATTTCTAATAAAACCAAGATTTAGCTCTTCTTTTCATCTGTTTGCATTGAGGCTTGTTTGCATGATGCAGATGCAAAGGAAATACCTGCTTTGCTTCACTTTGACATTTCCATTAAGATTACTCTCTGTATAATCTTGTGTCACAAAACCAGATTCAAACCTATTCAGGGCCTCGTCCTGTGGCAGAAAGCTGCTGAGCCCAGCTGATGAGGAGGAGTCTTAGTTGCTGTGATTGCTAAACACCTTAGTTACATTGTTGGAAGCTCCTATATCCTGTACTTTTTCCATTATGATTATCTTTTTTTAATGCCACAGTAACTAGAACTAGTAATAACTAACAAAATAAAATATGATGAGCAAATTCAGTACTTAAACTCACTTTAATGATATGAAAGTTAATCTCGTGGTTCTGAGTTTTGTCCTCCTGAAGTCCCAATTTTTCCATCAACTTAAATCTGGGTTTCACCTCCAGAAATATAGCTTAATATTGGAAAATGCACATCTCTACACTTTAGGACCAAACTGATTGCTATAATAGCTTTCTTTTTCCTGTTTCATATACTTTTTCTTCTGAATTGAAGTGTATTCTTTTATCAGAAATTTCTCATAGGTACCCATATTACATGATCAAGTCACTTTTTCATATTCTTTTGAACAAAGCCTGAAGGGAGAACTTCTCTGGCATCATCCATAATTCAGAATTTTATAGCTTTTTTTCTGAATGTGCTGAAATTTTTCAACATTACTTTTGAAATACACACACCCCCCAGAACTAAGCTTGCATTATTTTATGGTCCTGTCAGAGTCACATAGAGGAGTAATTCTGCTTCCCTACTGTTACTTTGAATTCCCTTCACATCTTGTATTCACTGGCTGCAGCATAGCACTGGGAGTTCATGGTCTGTTGTTGCTTCATGTTTTTTCAAACATTTTTAAACCATTCCCTTAAAGATTGTCACTTGGTGGTGGCAGAACCAGCAAAGGTTTCACAAATTTCCTTAATTATGCAAGGTGGAAAAAACTCAACTTACTTCTAAGCAGAATTCTTTAATTAATGGCAAAGCATATCAACAGTCATATATATAATAAGTAATGTAATTTATTGTATCCTTAAGGATTTTTGACAGTTGTCACATCCAATAAAGAATGGCAGTTTTAAAATATCCCTATAGACTGGGAAGTAAGTTTTATTTTGAAGCGTGGAAACTGAGGCACAAATTTGTCACTGGCCAGAGTGTTGCAGAATGTTGTACTGAACCCACTTCTATTGAGTCCACCATATTCATTCATCCATCTTGGGCTGCTTAGGACAACAAATGTTTTATTTTTAATGTCACCCCCTCATGATGTTATTCTGAAAGTGCTTCCTGACATGTGGACATTATATCTGATTTCAGGACAGTCCTGAGCACGTTAGTGGTCTCTTACCAGTGCATGAAATGCACCATGGCAGCATGAATTCAGTTGCTCAGCAAGTCTGCATTCCTTGGCACAGGGAGCAGGATAATACTGCTGGTGTCCAGACCTACTGTTTTCATAGTGCTGCATTTCCTCACTAATGGCTTATGAGGCAAATATTTAAGTGCTTATTGTTACATATTCTCCTTTCATCTCACTATTTATAGAGCAACTGTTAGGATTGTGAAACTATATTTTTTTTTTCCTTTTTTAAAAAAAAGTAAGATCAAGCAGCAGAGGTTGAAGACTTTCAAGTGTGCACTTAGGAGTTTGTTCACAGTGACTGTTTTGTCTCCTGTGGTTCACTCCTGGCACTCCTTCAACTTAGCAGCCCTCGATGAGCAGAGCCTGCTGTGCTCCAGCGCCTGAGCTCCTGAAACACCTCTGCATCCTCACTGGAAGGAATTTGAGAGTTGTCAGACCCTGGTAGACAGATGATCTTCCACCCTTAGAAGTCCTGTCAAATCTACTAAAGTATCTTTTATGGTGGAGAACAGACACTAAGTGCTTCAAAGGACTTGCTCAATCTTGCATCTTTTTTTCTCTGCTGTTAGAGACGTGGGGCTCAGGTCAAGTTCAGCATGGGACCTTTTGCATCATGGAAACTTTTGTACTGGAAGGAAAATCTCACCTGGTAGTTAAACTAAAAAAAATAACTATTTTAGGAACTTTGGGTACTTTCCTTGGGCCAGATACTGTGCATGTCCCGGGGAGCAGGTTGTCCTTTTTGCAGTATGTGTGTTTTACTCCTTTTTGTACCTGCAGAGGGTTTTTACTTCAGTGTACTTCATGCTTTTACATTGCCCTGAACCTCCAGTATTGCTGTAGAAAAGGACTCTTTGGAATGTTCCTTTACCTGCTCAGGAGACCAGTTGTTCCCGTGATCACAGCCGTTTTCTTGGAGCCCACCTCAGACTGGAAGCCCTTGTCTCACCTGGAAGATTATTGCCCTTCCCTTTCCTGTCCCCTGATGACAGCCAGATGTACCTGGATTGGTCTTCTGTGCCTGCACGGTCTGGAAGTAAAGGCAGGAGCTCTTCAGGCAGCTGGAGCTGGAAAGATGCTGGTGCCAATGCAGGAGGAGCTGAAGGGATCCTGCTCTGAGATGTTTTCCTCTGAGCTGCAGTTTCAGCCCCTCTGCTTTCCCTGCTGATGCTTTGACAGCACGAGGCAGAACAAAGTGCTGCCCTGCTGCCTGCCCCCCACCTCATGGCATGGCTTGCTGCTTCCCAAGGGCAGAGCCATGGACTTTCTGAGCATCAGGGAAGTGTGGGAGAACCCAACACAGGCTTCCAAACCTAGCTGCCTACCTTCTCTGTGCTGTCCATGCCAGCCTGCCACTCCAGGGCAAGCCTTGCCATCTCATGAATGCCCAGGCTGAATTGTCCAGTGTCCCATTTGCTAAGAGAATGGATTTTAATTATTACTTGGTGGCTCCTTTTCTTTTTCTTTCCAGAACATGCATCAATCTGTAGAGGTCTAGAAAACAGGATCCTGTTCAAAATCACTGCCTTGACAGAGACCACTTCCTTTCCCAGCGATCAGACCCTTGGCTGGTGTTAGATGCAGCCCCTGGAGAAGCCAGGTCAGGATCCTATCTTCTGCTCCCCAGAGAGCCAGGGATCCACCATGGCTAGAACAAATTAAAGAAGATTGTCCCTAGCACTTTGGCTGGGGAGGGTTTGTTTACTCTGCCCTCCTGCCATATATCCATGATCATAAGGTTCTTAATTTTTTTAGTTTTTAAGTGCAATTATCAGAGATATTCTAAGTCATCTCCTCTTTAGCCAGTGCCCAAGCACTTGCAGAGGGAAGTGCCACTTGCTGTGTGGCCCTTTCATACTTGTAGTCACTGCCACACTGCAAGGTCATTACCCAGTGTTTGTTTTACATGTCTGAAGTCCAGAGCTATGCTGGTACGTTAACCCACCACTTCTGTGTAGTCTGGAAACTTTAAACCCATAAATTATTATAAACAAAGTGCCTTTGGGGGAGCTTAGATATTGTGGTTATATAAGTAGTTCTAGAGGTTTCTGCCTTAGTTTAGTGCTCATAGAATGTATACACAGTCAGAGAAATATTCCACAGTTCACTGAAGAACAAAGATATGTTTAACAGAAGATGTATTTCTACCGAATATATGCTTTTTTAATTAGGATTTTAGCTTAAAAAAATAATTTCAGCTTGCTTCATCTGCTTTCCATATGTAACTGTTTCAGCTAAAATACATAACTGAAGGTTTAATTGAATCAATGCCATTGTATAAATACAGAATTTCTGTATATGTACATTTCTCATCCTGATAGCTTCCAAAAGATAGCCAAGTGACCATTAGAATAATTTAACAAGAAAAGATTTTTGTTTTATGAGATGTAAGTTCTCCTACATAAAATACAACATGCTGGAACTAATTTTCATTGCATGGATGTGGTTAATGGCTAAAAATTTTCAGTCTGTGCAGAACCATTTCCATACCGCTGACCCATCTGTTTTAAAGAGACTTTGTCTTGAATTATACATGATATTTGGTCATTGAGGAGGAACTCCCATGATCCAGTGTAGACTCAGTGCACCCTTGAAATTTAGCCTTTGGTTTTTAAAGGTTCAATATTTCAGTGTCTGGCCATCTTTAACCATCAATTAATATTTTGCCATAATAGATAAAGTCCCAAGTAAACCGCTATAGTTTCCAGCCACATCCAGGAGGAATAAAGTGAGTTAAGGCTGGAGCCTAAAATTTCTAGGCAGAACTAATAAAGCTTCTCTTTGTTGAGGTTTTAGATGTTGCTTTGTTCTCATACGCCTTGGTGAAAAAAAATGTTTCTTTTAAAAAAATATTTTACAGACACTTAATCTTGGTTGTGTCTAATGCCTTTCAATATTTTTAAAAGAAATTCCAAGTGGATGAGTTATTTATGTGTTTAGCTTTTATTTTCCATTATGTCTTTTAATAGATTCCAGATCTCATCTATATTGTAATGGCTTCTGTGTTACGGAGCAACAAAATTTACTGGTTTAAATATCCATTTTTCTTGCCTCTCTGACATGAAAGTGCCACAGACCTATACAATAAATTGCTAACACATTTGTGAGCTTGAAAGCCCATGCTGTCACCCTCACTGTCTGCATGCAGGCTTCACCAGACGTGAGGAGGTCCCAGTGCACTTCAGCACACCTGGAGGCACCGTGTTATTCCTTGCACTCAGGTGAACATGCTTGGAAGACATCATGATTAAAGGCTGTAAATGGAGAAGTGTTCAGGCTTGAATTCTTTGTAAATCACTTCCTTCAACCAACATGTTGAAGCACATGTAGAGCATAATTTTATAGACTTGTCTGAGACCTGGGGTATGCAGATGGAATACGTAACGTGATGTCAAAACCAAGAGATAACCCAAACTGCTGTTTGCTTTCCCTTCACCATCCTGTCTTCCCCATGCATTTACTTCTTTCCTTTTTTTTTCCCTTCTGGCTAGATTTACTTGATTTTCTGGGAAAAGCAGGTGGTTAGGGGCCAAAACAGCACAGGGAGTGGGGCTGAGCTTTTAGCATCTTGGAATTGCCACCATGAATCCCTGATTTTTTTTCCTGATTTTTGAGACTATAAGCTCAAGGAATTGAAATATAACATTCTGCACTCAAGAATTATTCCATAGAAAATGTGAGGGAGCCTATAATTAAATACTTGTGCACAGATAGCAGTATTGGAAGAATAAATTTGGTGCCAGTCTCTCCAGAAGTGGTTGAAAACTGTGAATCATGAAGTGAATAGATAATCACAGATATGACAAACCGTAGCTGCATCTGCTGATTATTTTCTCCTCAGCCTCTCGTGTACAATTAAGAATTCAGATTTAACAGCTGGGAATGATTTTCAAATGTTGATCTGAAGCAGAAACTTCTATTTGAAAACTTTCAGCAGTTCTTTTATCTTCCCTATTCATTATTTTTTCTGGAATAGGTTAAAAAAGATAGTACTTGACCTGTTCTGCATTGAGAGAGAAAAGAGATCATTATAAACTCAGATATGGATTTATGCTTAATGATCCACCTTCTAGTGTGACTGAGTTCAACAGCAAACAGACTGAATATCTGTCAACAGGCTAAACTTTCTTTGGTCAAGAAACTTCATCTGTTAATATTTTATTTTCCTAGTTCAGCAGAGAGACATCTTTCAAAGGTTTCTTGTTGATAGTTGTGGCAAAGAAACTAAGGTAAAAAGCTCACAGTGAGTGCCTGTCAAAGTTAGAGACAGTACACAAGGGAAAACTATTAAAAACTGAGGGTAATTACTAATGTAATCATACATCATTACAAACACTGGTTAGCATGGAGTTCTGTATGTGAATATACCAGTACACTGAATGGACAGATCTGTGTAGATCATGTCTACATATTAAATTCCTACAGAAAGATCTCATGCCTGTCACTGTGCTCCACATGAATCTGAGTTCAAAGCATTTGGCATTTAGGCTGCCAAAAGCAGCTGTTCAGGCTTTAGGACACAGTGTTTATATGTTTATGTTCCCTATTTTTTTGTTTTTATTTATTCTGCCAGTAAATCCTCTGTTTTTAATGATCCAACAAGTAGGTACAGCAGTTTTATCTGAATATGTATGCACATGGATTTACATGCTTCCTTTACGACAACAGATATTCAGAGATCTTTCCCTAGTCTACTAAAGTGAACTGTGCATCTCTGCTGATGTGGTAGAGGTCTGTTGTGATTAATCTGGTTAATTAATTAGTCCCTCTAGAAATGGATAAAAGAAGAATTGCATTTTTGGTAGGGGTACATCCTGACAGGGGGCATTAAGGGCAAGTTTATTTAATCTCATTTGACACCAACAGTTGTTTCCTCCCAAATTTGTGTTCAAACTGACATATGTACATTTTACCTTCAAATATTTTCTCCTCTGTTATTTGTTCTGTTTGTTTGGGCATTTCCAGTTGCTTTGCAGTGAAACAACATACTTTTATTTTTCACAACATTTTTTCAAGTCTTAACCTTACTGTTTGTAGCTCAGCTCCAGGAAACATGTCTAAAGTCTCATCAACCTACACAGATGTGTCATGTTTTCCATTTTTGAAAGATAACTTGCATTATCAGTCAAAGCACCATTATTCTTTAGAGACAATATTATATTGCTTGTCTTTCCCTTTTTTTTTCTTTACTTACTTGTGTTGGGGTTTTTTAGTTTTATCTCATTTCATTACAGCAGTATTCCCATACCTAAAGTTCTCATTTTTTCTTCTTTCGTTCCATTTTAAAGGTACAGAATTATGCTCCTTTCCCTAAGTTGGTCTTTTTCTCCTGGTATCTGGTTTGAGGTGTTTACTTACATTGACTGCTGCTCAGGTTAAGAAGTTTTCTTCTGACAGCCTTTGTAATTTGAGGGGCTTTTAATGATTGAGGCATAACAAAATTTTTACATAATTTTATGAGCTGAACATTGAAAATATGTTGGTTTAGACTATTTCAATATTAATTGAAACAACCAGTGTTCGAGAAAATTTGCATAGAATGGAGGTTCTGTGATCCAACTTCACTTATTTTTTTAGGCTAGTCATGCTAATTTTCAGTGCATTATGGAAAGTTTTGCTCATGATAGACCATGGTGTTTTCTGGGGCTTCAGCTGGAAGAAAACAGTAATATCAGCTGGTGGGATTAGTTAGCAGATGGTACAAGATAGGGAAATAATGAACAATTTTCTTAGTACAAAATGCTCTGCATCCACCTATTTAACTCAAAGCAATAAAGCAGTTTCCAGTGCAGCCACATGTCAAGACACATGTGCAAAGGACATGGGCCATGCAAGATCCTGAGCACCTGGGCATGAGAAGCACTGACTTGAGACAAACGTGAGAGCTGCTGCTGCATATGCAACCAGTCCTGACTTCTCAAGGTGACTTGGAGTGGGAGAGCCTTCATGGCCTTGGAGTTTGTAGGAGCAGGGAACTCTTGAGTGATGCTAGGAAGATGGCACTGCTTACCGAGCTGAAATTAAATTAATTACTCCTAAAATCTTTTTTTTCTAGTTTTGCTTTCCCCAGTTTGAAAAGAGTGTTGAATTGTAAAGAGCCAGAGAAGCCTTGTAGTTAACAGTCTGAGATTATTCATCAGAGTAAGCAGGATTTCCCAACTTCAGTCAAGTTCCAGACAGGTCAAAATCAAGACAAGCTGCACACTCTATGGAGTCCATGTTTTTGCACAGGAAAAGCTATCCACTTGAATAGATGTTGGTTAGGGTTTCTTTTTTGTTGTTGTTTTGATTTGTTTCTGTTGTTGTTGTTGTTCTGTTCTTTTGGGTTTTTTTTTTGTTTTGTTTTGTTGGGGTTTTTTGTTTTTGTTTTTTTAATATGTGCTTTATTCTAACAGAAATTAATTTGGATTAGCCCCACTGCCTGTTTTCAGACTAGTGGCTTGCTCTTATCTGAATCTTGGTTTCTGTGTTTTAAATTTCAACAGGAATGTGAGCATTTCTAATTTTCACCTCTTTAAAAAATCAGAAAATTTATAATAACAGGTTGTGGAATACTAGCTTTACTGCTTCTCTGTCACACTTGGAGATGAAATCTTTCCAATAATAGGGTAGCAGACTGGAGTAATAGTCATATGAACAAAGAGGTTTTGAAACCCTTTGAATTAAAATAAAAGCAGAGCTACTCTATACCTTAATCAATGGAAAGGGCTGTTTGGGCCAGAGGGGTTTTATATTTCTTTTTTGTTTACAGATTTACAAAGAGAATTTTCAAAAGTTTTCTTCAGGTCTTCCTTCAGAGCACAGTTGCAATGTAATTACAAGATACAGCTCAGGGAAGAGGGAGCATGGAAAAAAAGATAGCAGTGATGATGGTTTTCAAATAATGTATTTTATACAGCAGGAAGAAAGTGATTACCAAAAGGTTAGCCCAGATTATTATTCATGAGTTTTCTGAGCTTTTAAACAAATTGTTGTGCAAATGTTCATAACCTCATCATCCTCTCCCTCTCAAAAGGTGTTCAGATCTCCACATGTGCAATAGATCAAGTGTACTTCCAAAAACAGGCATGTTGTTAGTGCTTGCAATTCCAGATATCTTGTTACGACAATGGAGCTTCTGCAAGGAGTTATCTGTGGGCTGTGTGGCTGCTTTCTCCCTTTAGTTCTCTTACAGCTGGAGCTGCTACTGTACTGCAGAAAAACCCTCTCCTTTACGAGCACTGTGCTTTGGTTTCAAAGCCAAATGCAATTAAGTCACCCTGATTAGATCATTAGAGCCTTCAGTGAAATCTGCTCAGTAACATGTCTGAACTTTTGCTGTGGTTCCAAATGAATAATTTCTTGGTATTTGACTTTGCTTTGAAATGTGGAGTGCTCTTTGCCTGAAGGGGTATCTGGTATTGTATAAACATGGGAGGTTTCAGACCATTTGAGGGACACAGCGCAGGGCAATTCCTGCCGTGCTGAAGATCTGAAGTATTTCAGCAGTATTATTAACACTGTGCTCTGTGTCTGCTTCATCTTGTTGAACATTTTACAAATTAGGGGGCCTGCTCACAAACACTTCTGGAAGAGCTCACCAGGCAGAACTAGCTGAGCTCTCTCCCTCCTGTATAACTTCTGCAAGTGACACTGTGCATTCAGCACCAGGCATAAAGATTTTAAGGGCATCTCCCTCCCCAGACACTTTGTTCCCATGGTTCACCATGTGCCTCCAGAGGGGCAAAGCAACACTGGATATTGAATATTCTCAGTGTCAAGGCTGCCATGAGGGCATTATTTACCAGCAAAGGTGAATCTCTAGGGAAAGTAGCAATATGCTTTGAAAATCAGGGTCACCCTCACAGGCCGTGTGACACAGCTAATTTCTGTGACGAGCCTCACTCCTCCTCTCAGTGGTCTGTGGGAATGCACAAGTCACCAGGTGCAAGTGACATGTTCATTTTGCATGTCTTCACAGTATTCCAGGGGTGAGACATGGCCATAAGAATCACCAGGTGAAGAAAATAGAGGGAAGAATATGAAGGTAACAATGAGTGATTAAAATACAGGTATAAAACTGGGAAGACAAAATACACAGAAGAAATCCCCTAAATATCTGACACCACCAGCTGTGCCTCCACCTACTTAAAAGTAGTTGGAGGCTTCTTGTGAGCACTCTGACTCTGTTTTTGTTTGTTTGTTTTCAATGCTAGAAATTCACAGAGATTTACTGTGAGATTAAACACTGTTCAGCATGACTTAGGCTAGCAGAATCTGACTGCTTGACTAGTATGAGACCTCTTTGTCAGAGATAAAACAACCACTGAAAAGTCTAAGCAAAGCCTGGCAATAGAGCATATTATTTTTTTTATTCTCCATGGCATCAAACTAATAATTAATAGATAACATCATTTTGATGACTCTTTGTTTTAGAAATCAGACCGTTAAAGCTACTTATTTTCAGAGTTCCAAGCTTTTGTTTGCAGTTTATAGAAATACAACATTAGTGCTTTAGACTTCACATCAGCTCTGTGCCAATGAATTTGACTATGTGAATAGCTGACTTCTTCCTCCCAGCAAAGTATGTTCTTCACAGTAAGCATTTTTGTGTGCTCCTCTGCACCACTCCAGTTAACATAAGAAAATCAAGAAAAGGAATGGTAGCCTGAGACATAGTTGGCAAACATTTTATAGATTCATACTGAAATGTGCTTCTTTTGCCAGTAAATTAACTAAAATTCAATTTTTGTTTTGAAAGTACAGTGCCTTAGGAAAGCTGTAGTACTTGCTAGGGAGGTTATATTTACTAACCAGAAAATAGTATATGAAAAAGAGATGAAGCATGGTCTGTTGCTTTAGAAATTATTCTCTGAATTGGCCAACTTTCAACTGTAAAGAAGTCTAGAAGGATTCTATCCCATTTCTGCCTCCTAGATTTTTTTTCCAATAGCTCACTGATAGAAGATTTCATGTGAGGCTTCTATTTTTCCAATAGATGAAGGAAATATAAATTGCCTCCGGGGTTTTTCTTGGTTCTAATGAGGTAAGCCTGGTCTGGAAAGAATATGCACAGAATGGAGAGATGCAGTTTGGACTCGTGTTTTGCTGTTAATACAGGATGTTGTGAAACAGCAATTCAGGCATTAAGAATGCAGCACTCTGAGGTGGTAGGTTGTGACTCTACTTGCAGCAATTTGCATAGCATTTTCTGCAGGTCTTTATCAGTTTCCTTTCATTGCTATTTCACTTCCCATGATAAAGAAGTGGAAGACCCCCTTCTGGCAAAGAAGCCTTTGCAAATTATGCTGACCAAAGGAAGAGTTGCCCTTTCTGAACCCACTATTCCCTACCCACCATGAAGATTTTTCAGTTTAAACAGTTACTGGCTTTCCCTTCTTTGTGGTCTCATCAGTTTTGACTATGGAAGAGATGTGCTTTATCTTACCCAAAAAGATCAGATACTTAGAAGAATTTGTCAAGTGCTTTAATATCTTGTGCTGCACTTCTAAAATATTGCTTTCTTATTGCTTTTAGACAAAAAGGCAAATATTAAAAGCACTTGGAAAAGACCATTTTCGTAAGATGTATGTGAAGGCTCGGTATGGTCAGTCAGATGTTCCTAGCTATGTCCCACTGATGGTTTGTGGCAGTCTAGGGAGGGAGAGACCTGGCTCTCCACATGTGACTGACTTTTCTTCTCCTTGTATGTGAATCAAAGGAAGCTGAGTCTCTCCCATATATTGAATTTTTCACCTATAAGCCATCCCAGCATTTGGAGCTGCAACGCACCCAAGTGCAGCTGGGGCCATGACTGAAGATCTGCTGTGCTCTGGGCCAGAGGTCCTTGTTTCACTTGGTGATCTGCCCTGCACCAGCACGAATCAGGCAGCTTGAGAACTAGCAAAAGTTGCTGCCTGGGGATTTGCCCCTGGATTTGAGCATAGGCAGCTCTTCAGGAGACACTGGGCAGGTGAAGGGTGTATGGCTGGAGGTCACTCTCCCACTGCTTGTCGCTCCTTCAGACTGCCCGGTGTGGGGCAATCCAGGAGAGCTCTGTAGCCAGCTTATCTGAGTCATAACATGACTTTTATGGCCTCTGCTTCAAGGAGCCAAGGATGTTCAAAGTGGCTGATAGCTGCTCATCTTTATCATCCCTGCAGCCAAAATCAGGCATTTCCCACCGATTAATGTGTGGGCCGGAGTTTGAGAGCTCGTCTGAAAATCGGTTTGTTTGCCTTGTGAAGGCTAACATTTGCTAGGGGTTTTTGTGTTTGCCTGCTTGCTTGCTTGCTTGGAGTATACATTTGACAAAGTAACAGGAGTTTGGAAACTGTTCTACCTGTTTCTTGGGCCATGTTGTCACATCTGTCTCAGTCCTTGCACAATAAATGGTGCAGCTGGAGTTGCAGACTTTAATGAGCTGGTATCTATTGTAGATCCTCAGACGAAAGGTCTCAAAGGGTGAGTACTGTTTTGTTCCCTCTTCCTCTCTCCCCATTTTAATTGCTATCTAATAAGGATTCATTCTAGACTGGATGTCTAGTATTTGCTAAGCCATAAAAAGAGGGCTGCACAGTTTCACAATAGTTTTGGTTCAGTTTCCTTTAAGTATTTAATGCAAACAAGATGTGCAAGTTTTGCTAACTAGGTTGAAAGGATCCATGATGGGAGAGTATCTTTCCAAATTAGAATTGTCTTCAGAATGCTTTTGAAAACATCTGTGGGGTTTTTGTAGGCCACACAAAAATACTTTTAAAATTTTCATTTGGTTTTCAGGCAAGAAAATATAAGAATATCTAGTTAATTTAGAGACATATTTTTCTGGATGTTCTTCACTTATGTTTTTTTTCTTCATATTTTTCTACTATCTGCCTTCCTCTCATTCCTCTTGGGAGAAGAATTTCTGTTTTCCTTCAGCACAGAAGTGATCTTTGTAAAGGTCAGCATGAGCAATACTGTTGGGGAGTTCTATCCACTATTATTAGTCAAACTTTTACTAAAGAAGTTTCTATCTTTTTAATGAAAAAAAAATTTTATAGATTTTTAGACTATTAATTTATAAATCATATAATCTGATGCTGAATTATCTCTATGTCTTATAAGTAGCTGCAAGTATTTAAACTTCAAACCTTTGAGTTCTGAAATTCATCAAGTGCTGTCCTAACAATTATTACCATTTAGTACCTAAAATTCCTCTTAGAGAAATCCCTTAAAAGCTTTCCATTTTCCAAACAGGGAGCTTTAAATTAAATTTATAAGAAAAAGTAATAGATATTGGGAAAAAATCGAAACCATTACTTATAAAATCAACAAACAGTCCCTCAGTTCACATCCCAAAGGGGTCTGTGGAATTGTTAATTTCTTGAATTACATCAGTGAATCAGAAGAGATGTCTAGGTATTGCTGCTACTGGGTTCTTTTGTTATGCCCTACTTTCTTCTGTTAGACCTCTGGCAGAAAGATACATGACATTAAATTATCTATTAATAGCTCTGAAATAATCAAATTATTATTTCCTTTTAGAATTCAGTGTTTCCTCAGAAAAATGAAATAAAATCTTGTTTCTTTCAGCATTGTTGTACAACTTGCCCCCTTGCCTTATTGAACACTATTGAAATTACTGGCCATTTATTCAGTTCCTGAGATAAACAGAACTGAAAGCTCAGTCAATGCTTGTCAGGGCAGATATGATCATCCACTAGATTTTTTTTTTCCACTTGGCTTTTCTACACTACCTAACCTTCAGTGAACTCCCTGCAACATCTGCTTTCACAGAATTCTCCTTAATCCACCTTCATTGTCAGACTGGGTTTTCTGTTTGACTCTTAGAAATAGAGAAAAAAATGATACTTCTGGTAATTTCAATAACTAGAGAAAAATGGTTGAGGATGGGAAGTCTTTTAAGAGGGTTAAAGGGATAATAGGGTAACGCAGTAAATGTGAATAGAAGTCTTGAATATGTTCATGTCTTCATAAGAACTTAGTATTTCCTTTTGAGTTCATCAAATCAGAGTACCTCTTCAGTTTTGAATTACTTTTTCTCAGCCTCTCTGCTGCAACCAAATATAAGATCCTATAGTATGGAATATTTGTCATACAACTGTTATCCCCCACATAAGCCATCTTTGTATCTCCTTTCTGAGTGGATGAGAATAAGAACTATGTTTTCTAGCAAGTCAACCTGGATATTATTCCTGGGAACAGCGATGCCTCTCATCACTTTATGTTGTGAACAGCATGCTGGATGGAATAGCACTGCTGAGCATATCTCAGGGTCATGATTTCTCTCAATCAGAACCGATACAAGTGCAAGCAAGAAGATGATCTCTTGAGGACACTGAAGGGAAAATATGCATTTCTGCAGTGCACACTTAAATGCTGTAACCTACCATCACAGAGTTTTCCTTGCTAACAACTGCATCAGAGAATAGAAGGCCTTGATGTTTGTAAAAAGACAATATGTACATTTCACTGCTGTTTGGAGAAAAAAAAGCTCTACTTCTATCTAAAACAACAGGCAAATGGAGGATGAGGAACAGAGACCAGAAAAATGTGAGTATTGCTCCATGGCCAAAATAGGAATTATTTTCTAGTTTCCAAGATAGCACCAAGACAGACAGCAAATACTAGACAGGAGCAAAGCTACAATGCAATATCTGTAGAGTCTATGAACACATTTATTTTCACAAGAATAGGCACCTTCACCATGTTCAGACACATCTAAAATGACCACTGCTGATTGTTTTGCTTTTGAAGTTCTACAGAATCACCTGCTGGAAAGTGAATTATTCTCAGATTCCTTCAAGAACAGTACATTAGAGCCCATTCTTTCTTGACTTTCAATCTTTCAAATCTGTTTTTGAGGCTTAAAGACACTTAAAGAGGGTAAGCTGTAGGGATGCCTGTAGTAAAACACATTCCATGAGCTTCTGTGGAGTCAGGATTCCTTTTGTGTGCATACCTGAACTCATGAGACGTGCTCTTAAGAGTACCAGTAAGCAGGCTAATGGATAATCTCAAGTACAAACCTACATTATATTCTGGCTATAGTATTTATTTGCTATTGGAGGCTGTGCCATGTAATTAGAAGAAACTGATTTTTTTCAAATATTTGCATATACCTTCTTTTGTTTGAACAGATAATATTTTCTTTTGCTGAATTTAGGAGAAGGAAGGCACAGAAAAATGTGAGGTCATTGAATATTCACAAAAGAGCAGAAGAAGCTATGTACTGCTTATCTGGTTTTGTCTACTAAAGCTTACTTCATTTCAAAGTTTTAAGATTTGATTTGGTAAATTTTCAGCAGTTCTAGGGATACTGTGTTCTAAAATGCGCATATGAGCTAAAAGAAAACTAAATCATGAAAGAGAAAATTCAAAAGTACACACTCCTATCACTACACCTCCCTCTGATATGCAGAAAATATATCTATTGGCTCATACCAATCATGGAATGGTTTGGGTTGGAAGGGATCCTAAAGACCATTTAGTTCTAACCCCCTGCCATGGGCAGGGACACCTCCCACTAGAGCAGGTTCCTCAGAACTCCATCCAGCCTGTCCTCAAAGACCTTCAGGGATATTAGGCTTGTTTTCTCCTGGTTTTTGATACTTTGTCATTTAAGATTGATGCTAGCACTACAGACAGGAAGGTTTTTGGTGAACAAAGATGTTCCATGTAAAGATCCCGACTTGTGAAATGTTTAAGCATTTGAAGAGAAGACACGTACAATACAAGTAAATGAGATTTTAGAATAAAATAGCACAGAAGAACACAGAATTGCACATTCCTTTCTGCATGAATGTGTTATGTCCCCTCCCCCATGTTGTCCTCAGGAAAAACCCTAAATTCTATTGCAAATTATTATCCACTGGCGAGGGGCCTGGCCCCTCACAAGTTGAAAACCATTTTATATGCTGTAGATTCTTTTCAGTTTTAAAGCCCTGTGTTGGCTTGTGAACAATGATGACATCACCTCTTGAAATCCAACTCTAGCTTTGTTCCCTGTTCTGTAAGGTTTATAAAGCCAGTAGCATTTGTTTTTGTTCCCAAATAGGATATATTTAAACTGACATGTCTGATTAATGGAGTGATGTTACGGTTTGTTTATTATTGGGTTTACATTGTATGCCTTAAATGTGAGAAGACAATTTTAAGAGGAAAGTTTTGCAGTACCTAATAAAACTTACTGCAATAAAGACTTCTGAACAATACATAGTATTTGACTATCTATATATAAATCTGAAAATGGAATTGTTATGTAAATATCCTTATCAATGAAAACTTAAAGTGTTGCTTTGCAATAGTGATGGCACAATAATTTTTTACAGTCTGAAGTTGGCTGGAGTTAATTAGCCCCTAGCATCATAGTAGTGATATCTGATTGTATCAAAAACAGGAATCACTTGGGACCTTGCAGGGTATAACATTATATGTACTTGATATTTATCTATCTCACTTATATGAAATAACTGATATTATGAGATAGTAAGACTGACTTATTCTCCTGGATTCCACTCTAATTACTCTGTAACTATTCAAGTGTAATCTGGTGTATGCTGCACAAAGGCATTTCTGAGCTCATAGTTCTCTTGTAATTGTGTAGGTGACAAGTATGTGTTTAAGAAAGGGTGGAAGGTAATAAATTCAGTTAATCATAAAACAGGTAGGCTTTTTGTTTGATGTAGTTCAAAGTTTTAGGTGTTCTAAGGGAAAATGTGGGAGACTGTGCTTAGCAAACCCTTCCTACTGTGCTAAGACAGTGATCCTTACAAGAGGTTAAGAGCAAACTTAATGTGGTGTATAAATGTAATACTTTTCTGTAGCAGTTTTCCCTGCAGTGTGCTGGAATCTGTTCATGAGTTAATTATTGCAGAAGCCATGTAAGGTGAAAAGGTACTGCGAGTTCTGTTGTATATGGTGGGCCAAGGACAGGAAAAGTGGTTTTGTGACTGAAATGTGAACCAAAGCTTATTAACTCTCAGACCATAGAAAGCTGTGATTGGACCAAAGTTATTCACCCATTTCTCTGTGGTCAAGGGAATTCTAATTAAGTTTTCCAAGGATGCTTTAGTATATTGAGAAATACTTGGTAAGAGAACACTCACCAAAGTATGAAGTTGCCGCTGCAATTCTCCACTGATCTTTCTTACCCAGGTTACCCTAGATGAGTGTTCTCTAAATTGTTTCTACAACTTATTTTCGTAAAAGAAATTAGGAGCTTTGAAGCATATAAAGGAAGCAGACTTTGTTTTTTCCTAAAAGCTGAGCAAAAATGCAGGCTACTGGGTGCAGTCCCAGGCATCCTGTCATAGGCAGGTACTCTACTGCAGGAACCCCTTCCTAAAGTTGTCTAGGGCAGTAGTTAAAAAGGTGGTTCTTGGCTGAGACCATCCTTTGGAGTTTTGGGCTTTAAGTTATTAGCAAACCTGTCCATTAAAGCTGTTCTGTCTTCTGGAGGTACACAACAAAAAGGTGGAACAAAATATGGGTACACATTTTTGTTTATACTGTCTTCTGAGTAACTACCATATAATTTTTTTTTTCATTTGGGGTGGGGGAGCAACCTTATCACTTTGAATGGGAAGTAATCCAAATTTTTATAACTTTGAATAGTTTTTATAAGATTTAAATGGATGAGCAGATCACAGCCTAAAAATTTAGGTACATTTAATTGATATTGAAGGCCAAAATGGAGTCCAAAAGCAAGAACTTCTAAAAGAAACATTACAATTAAATCTGAGCAATGAAAGATGACAAGCCCATGCATTTTTCTGCATTTCAGAGGATGTTGTTCTCAGTAGACCATCAGTTGTCATTGCATACAACATACTGTGCTTTTCAGCGATGATTGTTGTATGAATAACCAGGTCAGCCAATTGTTTAAATAAAGTTGGAAGAAAAATACCACAGAAAAATGAGAGAGAGAAACAGCTATGTTCTTTAAACATCACATTTATTCTATTATTCTTACTTCTCAAAATACTGGAGACAGTTTATGAAAATCTTTTCCTTCTTAGGTCATCATTGTTTCTTTATTCCTTTATAAAGATTTATAAATTTTTTTGATGTTTATCTTCAGCAATATATTGTGATTCCAAGAAGAGATGATAATGATAGGAGGAAGGAAGTGAATAATAGGAGAGATAGACTATTGGAAACAAAGATACTGCATTTGTCTAATTGTCCCAATTTCAAACAGTGGGACAAATACAGAAAAGTGGTAAACATTCTTGACAATTACTCAGTAAAGTTTAGTCTCTGGATCTATATTTAAATTGTTCGATATCTCAGATATTACATGTCAGTGGCTGAAAACCCCCAATCAAACCACTAACTGAAAATTGGTCTGTTTCATGCAAATCTTACTAGAATTAGTAGGAGGCACAGGGAGGTACCTCTCTGTAAACCCATTAGGCAACCAACTGTAAGATCTTCAGCCAATTTTTTTTCATTTTTTTCCATGTCTGTACAACAGAGGTTTTTTGCATACAGAATTTAGTATCAAAAAGGAGTGATTCAAGTCCAGGTTCATGGATTCAAATCAGGTTCAGATTACCTCAGAGAAATAAGAACCAATCATCATACTTTCTTCAGCCTGCACCAACCAGTCTGGGTTTGCATCTTGCTCTGCACAGTGTTACTTAAATTCTGTAGTGGGGGACAGACAAATCATAAACACAGGAATAATTTCTTTTTGTATTGTCTTGGTTACTTTTATGTGAAATGTGGAAAGAGGAGAGTCTGATAAGGCCCTGCTCTTGTAGGTGCTAGGGCCCAAGAACAACCAAATAATCTGTTCATACCTAACTTCATTAAAGAAAATAGTCTCATGGACTTCTTATATGATTATTCTTAATTATGTGCCTAATTATACACTTTAAACATAAAGCCAAGACTGAAATATACAATACCCTGCAGGTTGTTGCTTAAAAGCCCCTAGATTTGTAAGTCATCTAAGGTCAACAAGAAGTTATATTTTCCTTTGCTATTGCACGTGAACTGGAGTACAGATACAATACTGTATTTATGTTGAGACAATGCAAAAATAAGGTGTTTCAGCACAGCATCTTCACATGGATGGAGAGACAAGAAAAGAGGGAAGGCTATGTGATCCTGGAGAAATTCTGAACCTTTTGAATACCAGACTATTTTTTACTTTAAACATGTAAATATTTTATTCCCCTTAAAAAGCATAATTTGGACTATGATCTGAAGTCCCTTGAGATTTTTCTTTCTCTAGTTCTGGGTGTTTGCTTTTTTTACTATATATATTATATGGAATTATATAAAATAATACATCTTAGCTTTAATCCTCACTAAAATTAAATAAAACACAAGGTTTTAGCTATTTTTTTACAAGAACTGTGAGGAAGAGGAAATCAACAATGAAGAGAAGACCCTTCTCTTTTGTTGTTGTTTGGAAATCAAACCCAAAATAGTTTGCCTGGTTAACACATGTCATTTTCAGCTGTAATGTTCGATGAGTTTAAGCCAAAGACCATGTGCAGTTTGAGGGATATGTAGATGTAGAGTGTGCTGGAAAATGTAAATCTTGAAACACAAGAAGTCCTAATGTTTTGTGCAGACCCCTTGCTTTGCTATCTCTCTGAGTGCATTCCTGGTTTGAATTTTGCAGGTCTTTTTGTTTCCATGCCTCTTTCAGAGCCATTTGTCATCGGCCGTCACCACGTGTGTCACCCCCCACCCCCACAGGGGCTGATCCTGTACATGGACTGTGTTTTCACATGATAAAAGACTTCACCCTCTCCCTTCTTTGGCAGATACTTATGTGCTTAACATTTCTGTTGGAAGAACCTCTTTGGCCTGATCCCAACTGAGTTACTATCCTGACTTTTTCCCATCCCAGCATTGTTGAGAAACACCATTTTCTCAAATCCTCCCCACAAAACCATTGTGCACAGGAAATAGGCAGTTGATCCTCATTTCCTTCCTTCAGTTTCAAGCTGTTTTGGAGGACTTATGAGTCAGCATCTCATTTAGTTGTATATCATCATCTACATACTCACTCAAGCCCTTTGTGTTCTCATTATCATTTCCCTGCAGCTTCACTGATTGCATGTCTCTGCAGGATTTCACCCAGAGACTGTAAACCTAAGAACACTAATTGTCATCCTAATGTCCTGGGGGTCCTGGCTTAACCCCCCCTTTGCTTCATTCTGTACTCCTGCATTTCTCTGGTTTTAGCTGCATTTTTTCTCAACAACAGTGTCATCTTTCTGGGTGACCCATGATAAATGCAATGTGTTTAATGTATTCTGCTTTTGTAAGGACTTCCCTTTTGAAATCCATCAGAAGCATAAATCAAGGGTGTATTACACTGACTGAAAAAAGGGGAAAACTTAACATGCTCCTCTTTTGCAGCACTGCCAGTGAAAAGGCACTTCAGCCTGTCTGTCACTGCCAGCCAGAACAGCAGTGCTGCATTCCTGCGGAGGGAGCACATTGTGCTCCTAACACCCTTCTGTGACATTATTTCAGACTGACTCAGGGGGACAGATGTCTCCTACTAAATCATCAACACAAATGTTTCAAGTATCTGCCTTTTCCTCTGGAGACTTAGAATTTCAGTGTTCAACAGGTCTGATCCTGCTTAAGATGGTGAATACGTTCCTTTGATCTGCTTAGCAAGCAGATCCCACAAGGCAGACTTACAGTTCATTCACCCCTGTTTTGAGGGCCCTGGGATAATGACTAATACAGTCAGTCAGCCCCAAGGTATTAATCCTTGTCCTCCCTAAGTTGCTGTGTATTCCCTTGGGCACTACCTTGCAAGTGGTATTCACCAGACTTTTCTTATGTCTTCATCTGATGACATTCAGCACATTCCTGGAAAACTTTGCTTTCCTCCTATGACTCTTAGCTTTCTACATCTTTTTCCAGGGCCACCACTTGTTCCATTTAGGTTTAAAGTTCAAAAGCAACATGTTTTGCAGCTGTTTCCTTTGTCTCTGGTACTTTTCTCATTACAATTATGTCTGGCTCCCAAAATTTTCCTCAAATGTAATGCTCCTTCCTGTGCATACCTGCCAGAAGTGACACTCTGCCACCATTCCTTAGTTGTGTGTTATGTCCCAGCCCCAGCTTCCGCTCTCCTTGGCCTCTAGTGTTTGCCACCTTTTTCCAGAGGAAACTACTTAGGCTCTTTTGTTGATTTTTTTGTGCATTACTTTTATATGCCCACCTGCCTGTATAAATCTGTTTCTTTGCATGCCAGTCCAACGTGTACAAGCATTGGTGACTCTTGTATTCTGACCATTTGCTTCCACAACTCATAAACACATAACACTAATTTCAACAGAAGCCTCTGTGCTCTGAGGGTATTTGTTTAACAGAAAGTGGAAAGCCCTGTCTTTTTTCCATCTCACTGGGATGCGACAGGCCTACCTTTCACAGGTTCTCCTTGAACTGTTTGAGCTGGTCAAGTAATGTTCATTCAAGACAGCTAAGGATCTGCACTCAGAGATGGGAGTGAAATCACAGGCTCTGTTACAACTCCATTTAGGAGAAGGCATGGGATCCTATCTGCTGGCCAGCAGAGGTTGCTCAGAGCACGTCAGTTGAGTGTTCTGCACTCTACAGTTCTTTATTTCTTAGTAGGTTAAGTCCAGAGTTTTTTAATCTTCTGTGGAATTTGCTCCAACATCCTGTTTCTCCCCTCATGCTGGGTATTTGTTTTGATGCCTCATCTCTCTGGAGCAATGACAGAGTTGGTGAGGGAAGCAGAAGACAGGATTGTCACAGAAGTTGAAAGATCACAAGCCTTGCTGCATTTGGAAATTGCAAATCTCTCCTTGGATTCATTTCCCATCATTGTGGACTATATATATCCATATGCATGTTGATAGCTGGAAAAAAAATCATACTCCTCTACAATCTAGAAGTAAAGGAAAAAAATAGATCATTATTGTTTTCCATCTTTAAATACCCTTGAGGTTAGTGGAGTGCTGATGAAGGCATCAATGTGGTGTTGAGTTTGGATAGAAATGCAGACAGTTAAGAAATATTTTGGAAAGTTCCAAAGGAAGCCATGCTTCAGGTTTGGATTCAGACCCAAATGTCTTCAAATTTCATTCATAATAAGGTCTTTACGTGGGCTGCAGTAATGGTCTTAATTATATTTCTCCCATACTGGCATGTCTGGATCTTCTTTAGATCTGAAGCTTGCTACATAACACTGTGGATGCCTTGTTTGTCTCCTTGTGCTATCTTATGCAGGAGTTGAAGAAGTCTCCTGCTGCACTGCTGTTGTGGTTCTGGTTTGTGTGTGCTTCATTTCTTCCTGAAAGTCTGTGTTTATTCAGAGAACACTAGCTCTTAATCTGGCAGCTTATCCATATGATTTAAAATCAATTCCTGCAGGAGGAGGAAGAGACTTCTGTATCTAAGGTGGACTAATTTTATGTATTTTAACTGCATATCTTCATTTATCTACTTGCTTTAAAATAGATACCGTGTTGTGATGAGAGGAGGGGGAGAGTGAGGAATACAGGCAACATTTTCTCTGGACTGAGGGTGAGAAGTGCTGCAGGTTTCCTCAAGCATCCTCATTTCCTTACCCACCCTTAGGTCAGAATTGATGTTTCACTTCCTTTGGGACTAGGAAAGTCCAGAGAAAAGTGACACCGTTGTAACTCTCCATGAGGTGACCCAGTTTGAGGAAACTAAACAGCTCAAGTTGATCCTATGCAATGGCTTTGGGAAGGGTGACTGATGCACACTTTTAATGCTGCCCCTGGGCAGAGTAATGTCCCTTCTGACGTGTGGACTTGATGTGTAATAATGCCTGAATGTCAAGCAAACATGCAGGATGATTTTTCTCCCTTGAAAGTCTTGTGTGTTTGGCATGGAGAAGGGACTTGGTCTTATACAATTGCTCTCTTTTTTTTTTTTTCTTTTAAAACAGAATTGTTTCATAAAAGCCAAGGAGGACTTCTTAGGTTTGAATGTGGGGTGGTAACATTATAAAAACATGAAAAACCCCAATACAGTTTCAGTATTACCGAGACATTAGCAACAGACTGTTTTGTCTTTGTGGTTTGGAACTGGAATGTTTCCAGTTGTTGCCGGAAGGCTACATTTAATTTGTACTGTGTTTGCATAAATAGCTTATTTGTAAAAATCACATTTTACTTGAACAATTCTAAATGATGCAGTTATCATAGGGAGAAAAATGATCTATTGTTCTCTTTAAAATAAAATGGTACTGCCCTTCCAAAGTATCCAGCAGACAAAAGCATGAAAAATCATGGCATACTTATAAGTTGCTTATCTCATCCCCAGAATCAGCTCTCACATGCTCATATCCTCTGGGTTCGTAAAATTCAAAAGATTTTTTGAATTACTCTCTTAATTGTGATGTTGGCATTATAATTACTTGCTAAATAAGATTCTTTAACAATGACGTCCTTGTTGTCAAAGCAGTTGCATTTCTTTGCCTGGTATGAATAGCTTCGTGTTCTGAACTGGGAAGCAGCAGTTGCTGTGGGGGCCTGAGACACTGTTGAAGGAGGAATTGATTGCTTAGAGAAGGTTTTTTAGAGCACCCTACAAAAATCTCTCTTAACTCCACCCACGGGCAAATGAAGATTAAGGAAAATACAGGACCTGCACCTCTGTGAACTCAAACAGCAGTAGGCAATTTCCCCTTCAATTAGCATCTCGCTCATGTGTTTGAGGAAAAAAATGGTTGGGTTTTTTTGGCCCTTAAATCCCTTTTAGCAAATTCTCACATTCTGTGGGATTTAAGATCAGAGGTAAAATAGTAAAGGGAAATGTGATTGGAGAAGACTTTTTATTCATTCCATAGTTTCTCTTATTCTTTTTAAAGTTGTGGTTAATCATGAGTTACACAGTATTTCAAAATTCTTGCTTGAAGGATTCCATGTCTCTGTAGTAAGTGCAAATAAACAAAAAAGTGTAATGACTGCTGCTAACTCCAGCCAAGAATTGTATCATTTCTCAGGAAGAAAGTTTTGTTATTTGTCAGTTATGGTTTTTATATATATATATGAATCTCTATGGCTCAGCTTTCTGCCATTAACTCTTATATTAGAACATTCTTTGTTTCTTTGACATACAACCACATGCTGAACTGAGTCCAGCAAGAGTTCTGAGAATATTGCATATTAAGTATTGATAGACCATATTGTTCTCTACCACATGTGCGTTTCCTTCATTATTTTTCAGTGTCTCTTCTCTTCTTTTCTCTTCTCTTCCTTTATTCAGTATACTTTCAGTATGTACAGGTTATTCTTTTTTAATTTCTATTGTTCTCCTTTTCCTTTTCCTGTTAACAATTATCTCTCCCCCCTCCCCTTCTTTTCTCTCTTTGATCCACAGGTTTTGCAGTGCATGTTGGTCTCCCTTCATTCAGAACTTGACATTCAAAGGTACATGATGAAAATTGAATCCTCTCAGAGAGTTAGTACTGTACTTTCTTTTTTCTGCACTCTGCTGTGAATTGAGTTTGTTACCCTTTAATTGTGTGTGTCTTGCTCCACAACTAAAGTTCTCAAATAAATATGAATCTGCATGCTTTGTCTCTCTGTATTTCACAGCAATGAAGTATTATGCACATAGATTAGTTGCATATGGGAGTGTGATGCATGTGCGTCCTTTGACAATTTTTCAATTCTGACTTTTTCTTTAATGGCATGATAGACATGAAGCACTTGTATTAGATGCTCTGAGATCCACCAAATTCAATGGGAGATGCTAGATAAGTAAGTGATTCCTAAACACTGTCCCAATTCTAGCTTTATATTTCTATTTATATGTACTTGGAACTGGCTTAGATGGTAAAAGTCTTGCTGCAAAGTTAAGGACAGGTCTGTGGGCAGAACACTACATATTTTTGTATTGAACATGCAAAAAAATCTTAGTTCTGTGACTTGCAGAATTATCTCTTAGACACAGTGTGCACCTCTGGAGTCACCTGTATCTCACCTTTCCTCCTGCTGGGCTTCTCTTCCATTCCCAGTTGGCTGGTGACGATCGCCACACAGAATGGTGTCTCCAGCAGCTGCCTTTGTTCCCCCAGGGAGGCAGGGCATGTGCTCCTCGCAGGTACCCGTGCGAGCGGTGCCTCTGCCCGGTTTCTGCCGCACTCCCAGGGCGCCGAGGGGCGCACACACACGTGTGGGAGCACGGAGGGAGGCTCGGGGCGGGCGCGGAGGCCGCGGCTCCGTGGCGCCGGGTGTGCGCTCCCACTCGCAGGATTTCAGCAGGCCGATAAACAATAAACACGCGGAGCACGGGGGAGGGTGGGCGAGCCAGAGGTGAGCGGAGAGGCGGCTGCCTCCCTTGCCAAGGAGATGGCCTCGGGGGAGGGAAAAAGAGCCTAAAGAGCAAGGTGACAAGCTGGGAGAGGAGCGGCAGGAGCTTCTCCGGCCTCTCTCCTGCGGCTGCCACCTAACTCTCCCAGGTGCCAGGGCAACACGCTCTAGTGAGTGCTTCAACACATGTTTACTTCCACCAGTAGAGGCTAAAAATAAGCCCGTGGCGTGGGTGTGCTGCCGCCGGAGGCAGCGCTGCTTCTCCCGGCGATTGTTCTTCTGGGGGCTGGCAGCTACACGCTGCCCGCAGACCTCGCTCCCCCTCACCGGCCCTCGTGTCGGGGGGTCTCTTTTTCGGGCATTTTTAAAACAGCGCGTTAATTCAGTGCCTTCTTAGCTTGTAGAAGCACAGAAAAACAGGTTTTTCCAGGATCGCTGCATTGTGTTCCTTTGCTTTGGGAAACAGACACCACAGAAAGAGACCTTCCTCCTGTTTTCCTTAGGGACGTGTGTGGGAGAACAGGGATGGGTAAATAATCTTCTTGAATCAGAACTCACTATCCCCTAGGTACATTTAGGCATCTGGTATATATTCTCTCCTCCCCACACACACACCCCTCACCTTAGTTTTTGCATGTGGTTTTAAGCATGTAAAGATCTTTCCCCTTTAATCAGCATAATGACAGTTTTTGTTTAAATCATCCCTTTTAATCTTCACAGTTCTCATGGCGATTTTGGGGATTGTGTAGGTAGGAGTTACCTCACCCGCTGCTGATGAAACGCAGCCATCTCCTGGATGGAACAAAGGGTCGTGCTGGGTTGTGAATACTTCACAGTAGAGTTTTTCAGGAGGGAAAAGAAAAATAGCTTCCAACTGAAATTGCCATAAGGTTTTAATTAAGACAAATGCTGATGTCCAGGCTGGAATTTATGGTTAACTTATTTAAACAAAGTAATAATAAACTGAAGCTGTGATGCAAGAATATGACAGAGACTATAAAAGACAAAATTTTGCTCTGACCAAATTGATGGACCCATAGAAGCCTTTGCAGTGAAAAATAGTGACGTGATCCGTGGCTTTTTAAATTTAACTCTCGTGTACGTATAAATTCTTCACATGACAAAGGGTTAGAATACAGCAGAGAGATAAATTATTTTATTTTAAAGATTACTTTCATTAAGAATGACTTTTGCTTTTTGTTAGTGAGTTTTCTCTATTGTTTTACTTCAATTTCTATCCTAAAATCTCAGGCAGGCATTTGTAGAAAAAGAAAACCCTGGATTTAGACAGAACATACTGCGAAATATTTTTACACTTTATTGTGGATGGCTTGGGGTTTTCTGATATTACACATATTCCAAAGAGGTGCCACAGCATGTTGCATATTTCAGTCTGGACTTGTCTGGACCAATTAAGCTGCTCTTAGACGGGCTGTTGAGTTCCTTAGGGCAGCATTTTCAAATGCAAGTTCCTGCAATTAAACATCTGAATAAGAGGTCTGGCAGCATAAGTGCTGAGCACCTACAGCTTTTATTGCTCCTAATGAATATCTTTACTGTAAACACACAGCTTTCCTGAAAAACAGGTTTCAATTTATCTAGATGCTTACAGTTTTAAAAAAAGTTTGAAAATGTTGCTTTATGTTAGTCATTTATAACAGAATTGCATGAAAAACTTTTTCTGCTAACTCTGGGGATCAACCGGCTGAAGAGCAAGCCATGGTCTTGCCAAGGGGGCTCAGCCTGTGGATGTCCTGCTCAGTGATTCACAGCACTCAGGATTAAAAGAAATGGGTTTTGGCAGCTTGCCACAGCAGGGAGCATGCAGCTGGCCACCAACAGGAGCTAGCAATGCTCGTGGGAAAACGTGCAGATTTTTAGGATGATTTGAATATCATTACAACCTAAAAATATGGCAGATAAACTCTGTCACATCATTAGACATGGTTTTTTTTTCCTCTAGGTGGAAGAAACTGGGGTCAGCGTCAGTGAATACAAAGTGGTGATAAAGATCCTGTCATAAGCAGAGGGGAGTTTTGCCTTCAAATAAATTCACTAGAAATGTCCGCTCGTTGGAGCATCCTGACCCTGTCACAGGGACGGGCAGTGCGTGGCTGTGATGGGCACTGCTGGTGCTGATGACTGAGTTATCTTCCCCTCCTTCTCATTCACCATAGGAGGGAGGAAGAAAGCTTTCTTTTACCTTACTTGGAAAATCCTTCTGGGTCTGTTTCCTCCCTTCCTCAGAGCATGAGAAGATCTGCAGTGGGGCAGTACCTCAGGTTCGCAGTACGCTGAATTCATTGCTTTGCTCGATGCCCGCCCGGCAGGTGGCCCGGGGAGGGCTCTGAGACTTCTGTTCTGGGGGCATCGCCGCTGTGAGCATGGCGAGCTCAGGCTTCGCCGGGCACCGCCGGCGGCAGGAGGAGCCGGCAGCGCTGCCGGCAGGCAGGGGGGAGCTCCGGGGGCAGCATCCAGCGCAGAACCTGCCCCCAGGCCAAGGAGGCTCCAGGCAAGTGGGGGACCCTGCGTCAGTGCTGGGGGTGGTGGGCAACCGTGGCTCAGGCGTAGTCTGTGTCCTTATCAAAGAGGAGAGCTCTGGCCGTTCATAACATGGGAATCAATACTGCCGCCAAGCTGAGATGCTTGTGAGAAGGAACTGGCTTTGTAACTCGTTGCTGTTGATTCAACAGAAAATAGTGAAAAGTTTGGGTTTGAAATAGAGCAGTGAAAGCCAGAGACATATGCTGGTCCATGAGCAGGCATCAGGGAAGAGTACAACTAACACCTACAGGATCTGTGTGCGGGCAAGGGGGCAGCTGCCCTCCCACTCTGCACGCTGGAGAACACGGATGCTGGCACGTGCCTGCTCCTGGCACGCTACCGTTTCCAGCTGATGGCATCTGAAAGAAAGATGCCATGGATTTTTACATCTTGTAATGGTGAAAAAGCACCAAAAGCACAGAAGTGAGCTCGTTATTAGAGATTGTTTAAAGTTGCATTCAGCTGCTGAGTCATCTCCCCACCCCCAACTCCCCCAGTGAGACAGAGTATCCAAATACATCAGTTGAACAGATGTAATATGAACTTTAGTTTATACTGACATGCATAAGCATTTAACTTTTCTGAGAAAGTGCGGTGGAAAAATATGGAAAATGCTTAAAAACAAGATAATATGGGTAGTATTTGCTTTCTCTTCAACAGTCATGTGTCACTAATAGCATGTCCAGACAAGGAAAACCCTGTTGTTGCATTAACATGGAAACCCAAAGACTCTGTATCTGTGGAAAAAGCAGATCCATCCTTCTGACAGCAATAATTTGGGTCTGACACAAAAGTGATGAAGAAGTATTATCATTGCAATAGTAAGAATTCATGTGCTGTGGCTATACTTTAGAGTTCATAAACTCTTCATACATGAAACACAGCCTGTTTATATGCCGATTTGCAGTCTGTCACATATCCTGTATCCATCTCTGGCACAAGTCACAGGACAAATAGTTTACTTGAAGGTCAAGAAAAGTAGGCTTCCATTTTTTTACTAATTTTTCATCTCTATTTGAAATGTCAAGAAGTCTCTTAAATGTGAGAGGAGAGAGGGTTGCCTATGCTGTGTTCTTTAGGGTACATGATTGGAAAAATGTATTTTACTAGCTCTGTATTATTTTTCTAAGTCTTTGTTTACCATTTGTACACTGCCAGAAGTGCTAGCATCTTCCAAGATATATAAGATCCTTTTCCTGAATATATAAATCTCTGTCAAGATAAGAGCTAAGGAAGTTCCTGGAGAAAATAAATAAAAAGTGGGAATTGAGCAAGAGATGAAATTTAAACTTTCTTCAAGTTATGCAATCTTTTTTTCTTAGTTCTGTTTTGTCTATGAAAATGTGTGAAGCAAATTTGCAGGAGAAAGGAAAAGAGGAAAAAACAGTTTCTGTTATATAGATTGGTATGAAAAATAACTGGAAATGAGCATAGAAGAACACTGTGAAGAGCAGAAACATAAAACCAGCTAAAACAAAAGCATGAGAGAATTAGTGTGGACAAATGTGAGCAGAGGACCAGAGGCATGCAGAGAACTTGATGAAAATCTCTGGTGCTCCATGATTGCCCATTACATTGGCATCTCTGCAGTATTTCACTTCTCCTTATTCAGGTACTTTCAGACTTCATTCCGAATTATTTGCAATTTTATGGCTTTTAAAGAGGCTTGCACTTTTTTTCTTTATTTTTTCTGGGTCGGTGAAAGGACTAAAACAGATGTATTAAAAGTGCATTCTTTTGACAAGCTGTAGCAGACAGATGTCAGTCATGAGGCATGATTAACTACAGTTTTAATTCTTTGTCAGATCCCAAGAGTAGTCGAAAAATACTGGATTTTCTGTAATTGCTAGCCCCATGTGCTATACTTAAATGTATACCCCGAAAAGGTTACAAGAATACAGGGATGTATCCTTGTAAATAAAAGAGTATATCCTAAGTAAAAGAGTCATCAAAGAGCACTGTGTAATTACATGTAAGTTGGCACCAGAATTGTCCATCTTTATTTTGGCCTTTCTGATGATCTTCTAACCCAGAACTAGTACAGACAACATCTTTTGTCAGAGAAGTCCTTAAGGAGGGCCAGCTCTACTCAGCTGGCTGAAAGGTCAACCCTATTTTGCACAGAGAAATGTGCAGGGGAGTGCCTCCTCAGGTACAGCTTGGGGGGAAAGACGTGGCTGAGGAAATGTAACCTCACTGGTCTTGGCAGAGTGGGGAGAGAGACCTGCTGCCTCATTCTGGACCTCCTTCTGTTTTCTGGCAGTTGTCCCCAAGGTGGCTTGGAATGTACTGGCATTTCCTTGGGTTGTCTGCCTCTGTGGAGTATCTATTTACACATTTTAATTTTGGATAATGCTGCTCCTTAGTGGGCATGTCTTGAATTTTCTTCTCTGTTAGGTATTTTGGGGTTTTTTGCTACAGCACCCTTCTGACTCACATAGCAGCAGTCTAGACCATGACTCTAGTTGGTTACTGTTGGGTCCTGAAACATGGACTGTTGAGGTCAACATTTATTTTGTGAATGCTTGTACTGTGTGCTAGTTCCTGAAAAGCCCTTAAAATTGCACTTGCTGAAGTTTTATTTCAAGTAATTTAATATTAGTGAACACTCAGTGGAAAAAAAGTTACATATGGCATTACTTATTAAGTATTTATTTGACATTTGTCTTTTTTATCTTATTCGATATTAGAATCTACACCCTGAATAATTATCACAAGGGTCACATAATACTGAAAGTTTCTGCACTGCTTTCTTCAAGCATCTTTACAAGTACTTGTAGCTACAGCTCTGTAAATGTGGCTGGTTCCTTCCCCACTGCATGGGTTGGTTTTCCTAAGAAATCATACCTAGGAATCCACTCGATTATTAAGTTGCATCAAGCCCAGTGCTTGTTGCCAATAATACAAAAATGCCGTTCTATCAAATCTGCACTCATATCTCTCAGTTAGCTGAATACCTACTGCTGTTGCTGAGTTTGAGAATTTTTTAGAATCTGTTTACAATTCAGAATCCTGAAATGTAATGTTTACAGGAGTTGAGCCTGACAAATAGCTTGAAGCCTTTCATAAACTGTATGTGTATATTTGGGGGATCTCATTTATATCTTGCATTGGCTTTATGTTTGTGCCACTCCACTTACCAGAGTGGAATTCCTATGGGTTTGAATTGGTGGATTAACAGGAAGACTGGGCTTTATATCTGAGCACAATCCACGATGTGCTTCTGGCTTGCTTCAGAAAGCTGCATTATCGATGGTGAGAAATGAGGGCTGCCAAAAAATGATCTTTTTAGTGTGGTAGGTTGACCCTGGCTGAACACCAGCTGCCCACCAGGCCACTCCATCCCCTCTCCTCTGCTGGAGTGCAGGGGAGAAAATAAGATGGAAAAATGTCATGGGTTCAGATAAATGCAGTTTAATGAAGAGAAAGCAAGCACATGCAGAAACAAAGTATTTGTTTGTAATCAGCAGGTGATGTCCAGGCACTTCCCGGGTAGTGAGGTTTCAGGCTCCAGTACGTGTAGCAGTTGCTCCATAGGACAAATGTAGTAACAAATGGTCCCTTTCCTCCTCCTTTTTGTTAGCTTTTATTGCTGAGTAGCAATCAAATGGTATGGAATATTCCTTTGGTCAGTTTGGGCCAGCTCTTCTGACTATTTCCTCTCCCAAGATCTTGCCCACCCTGGGCAAGCCTCCCAGGTGAGTGAGGGAATGCTGGAGAGAACCTTTACGCTGTGCAAGCCCTGCTCAACAGGAGCAGAAGTATGGTTGGTGTGTTATCAGCACCTTTCTAGCCAACAATACAAAGAACAGCTCTGGGAGGGTTGCTATGGAGAAACTTCTCTCAGCTAGACCCAACAGATTTAGCTACAGCAGTGACATCATGTCGTCTGTGGGGATCTGGGATGCTGTGCCTTAGGTCCTACAGCATTTCCCCAGGGACAGCCAAAGAAACTCAGAGTCACTGAGGTTGGCTCCATCTGTGCATTGACAGCCACGCTGGGCAACTGCTCAGCTAAATCTGTGTCTGTTGATTCTGGTAATGAGGTGTCCCCTTACAGCTCAGATATTCATCTGCTCACATGTATCAATGAACAGTATACATGCAACTGCATGTCTCAAATGACATTTGGGGATTATTTTCTTAAAGAAACAAAAGCAATCTCCTTCACAACAAACTCTTAAACTAAAGACCGTTTGCAGGTTGATTTGTTGCCCTTTTATTTTTCTTATTAAATCTTGTTTTAATTTCAGTCATGGTTTTCTAGAAAGGGAGAATTATAGGCCTTCTATCTCCCTATTAATGGATTTATACAGATAAGTTTTTAATCACTACAAGGAACAGAGCTGTAATGTCTTGGCTTGGTAGTCCTTCCGTAATATGCCTGTGTAAACAAAATACTTCAGCAGTGATGGTTCACAAGTCATTTTGGAAAACTGAATGAAGAAGTACTGACTTACCAGATTCTTCTCTGTGTTTGCAGGTCACTTGTCACCTCTAACTTTTCCAGTACAAGTCCCTGTATTTACAGCCTGCAGACTAGTGCTGAGCATCTCAGAGGCACTTCAAAGCATACTTTAGAACAAATGTTGTTAGCTTTAAGCCCTGCATAAAATTCAATGCTCTAGAACAATTTCATTGCAGGCATTGGATAGAACCTACTATTCTAATATTAGCCTTTAGAAAGCGAGAAGCTCTGGAGGATTTTCTTTCTTGTGAGGTATGTCTAATCATTTTAATTTGTGAGCAACTTCACAACTTGGCAAGAGCACCCTTCTACAGCCAGATAATGAATATGTAATAAATGTTGAGGTTCTTCATACATTTCAAAGTCACATAAGGAATATTATGTGATGCATGCTATTGGTGAAATGAGCCCTCTTAATTTTACTTCAAAAACCACTGAAAGAAACAGATGTCAGCAAGATTAGTTAGCTTAGCTTTCCAGAAAGAAGCACAATAATTTTGGATCTTGACAGCATCTTCAAATCTAGAGCTGAAGTTGATTTTGATACAGGGGATTTTTAACGTAATAGCATCTGACCTTAAATGATAGGGGAGAGAAAAACATGTAAGTTTAATGACATCCTGTGCCTGGTGCTGATTATAGATGTCTATAAATTTCATATTTACATACTGGGTTTGGAACCTAGTAAGCTTGCTTTGCTTTGAATTTCTGCTTTGTATGTTCCTGTTTGTTGTGATATGGTTTGATTGAGAGAGACCAGGAAATTATTCTTCCAGAGTAAAAGTACATGTGGTTGTGAGGGAGTTACACTACAGAGTATGGAGTATGCTTCTTAAAGCAACCCATTTTTGTAGAAAGGGCTTATAATGTCACTTATAGTTTGCAAAAAATGTTCAGGACATTTTATTTCCTATTGAGTGTGTTTTTATTAGGCAGATCATACAGTGAAGAGTTGGTAGAAGTTCATAAATGAAACCATATCTCTCCCCTGCTGGAAGAGTTGGGTTTTTTCCTAGCAACTGTATTTAGCAATTAAGTAGTATGATTTCCCAGTAAAAGTCGTAGTTACTTTGGTCAGTTAATGAAGACAGTTCTGATTTATGCTGGTGCAACAAAAAAATAATGGTTTGTGATTTCAACTAGAAAGGTTGAATGGCTGTTTTGCCTTTGCTGCATGACCTGGACCTTGCATAGATGGCACAGCAGAAGATACTGAAATTGATAGCTTTACAACTCCATTACAGTATTGCTTTTCAGAGGATTTTTCTTAGCAGATTTGTTAACATTAGAGAGTGTGTGTTTGTGTGTGTGTGTGTGGACAAGGAGAATGGCATTACTGTACATCTCCTCAGCACATGTCTTATCCTCAGGGCCTTGTTAGCAACAAAATTTGTAATGTAGATATACAACCATAAAAACTACAGCAGAATATCCAAGGACACTGTTTTCCTAAATAATCTACACAGAAGTGACCTTCAGCATACCGGTATTTGAAGAAGTTTGGACTCCTTCCTTCTTCTCTTTGATTTTTTTTCCTCCCACACTCTGGTTTCAGTAGACTAATAAGGAAATACTCTGTTTTGCAGACAAGAAGCCCGAAGCCATCCCAGAGCCCACAGTCCAATTTGGGTGACCACACAGAACACCTCTCTGAAGCATCTGCTGATTCCTTAGAGGCCATGTCTGAAGGTGATTCTCCAACCCCCTTCTCGAGGGGCAGCCGCACGCGGGCAAGTCTTCCCGTTGTGCGGTCAGCAAACCAAACGAAGGAAAGATCGCTGGGTGAGAGTCCTTCAGTCCTTCTCCGTTCTGTGCTTAGTCTGTGTTTCCCATTTGTGGGTTTAAAACAGTCTTTAAATAGTTTGGTGTTAAAAAAGTAAAGACTTTGGTAGCACGTTATTTTTCATGTCAGGTTGTTCTTTGTAAATTAACTCGGTATGGGATACCGAGTAACTTGGGGGAATGGTGAAATTATTTTTGTAAGATCTGAAAGTGTGATGGGAGCATAGTAGACATGCAAGGAGAGATTCAGGCCCTGACATGAAATGCTGAGTAATGGTTAAAACCCACTTTTGCAAACACTTCCTGCCAAGCCTGCACAATATATGGCCGTGAACTTAACACAAGATTGTACCCCTTTTTCAGACAGAAGACCCAGGCTTTTTCACTTTGTCATCTCTTCAAAGCCAGACTTAGTTGAAAGAAACCTAGAGATGTTATTGCCTTAGTGATCCATCTTACTGAAAAGGTTTGTATTTGTGGTGGTAGCTTTCCAGGCAGAGGATTTGAATGGATATGCTGATGGAGCTGTCCTTTACTTTGGGGCGGTGCCCTTCCATCTGCACAGTGACACGAGTGATGTGTCAGCACAGGTGGACAGCTCTGCTTCCTGAATTCTTCCCATATCTCAGGGTTGAATTCAGCCCAGCTGTGAACCAGAGCTCCTTTTATGATGGTGAATTTTGTCCTAGGGACTCTGTGCTCAGCTGATGGATGGCAGGAATAAAGGCTGTTCTTTTGAGGGAAGACACCAGAGGGCAGTTAAAGCGCTGTGGGAAGGCACGTAACTCATGTGTGGATTGCTGAGGAAGGCAGGTTTTGCTCACAGGTAATAAACTGAAATGCTGCTTTCCTGTAGGCTCATCTCCCAATATAGAGAGTGACATAAATTGAAGACTGGGCTGTAAATCATACCGTGCTTGTAAGCTTGTCATGGTGGTTTACTCGTCCCTCAATAATCTAAGACAGTTTCTGTCAAGAGTATTATGATATCTGACAAACACAAGTGTGAAAAAAACAGTGCTGGAAGGGGTTCCTTACTCTCCCAGAGCTGAAAAGTGAAGAGCACTGGGGCTGGAAACAAGGAGCTGATCCCTGTCCATGTCGGCTCACAAAGTGGCTGCCCTCCCACAGCCTGCTGGGCCACCAGTGTGTTGGGCTTTTGGGGGAGAAATTTGTGAGACTTAAACATGGATAAGACTTTTTGGTTTTGAGGCATTTTTAAGAGCACATTTATGTTTACTACACATGCAGAGGATTCATCTCTGCCTGTAAGTCACTGCTGGCTAGGACACCCCCAGTAGAGCTTACTTCACCCCAGGATTTTCTGGAAAACTTGTATTTGCTTCAGTGTGATGTTAAGTGGTCAAGCCTTTGGAACTCAAAGTCCAGCCACACTGTGTGGGCTGAGGACCCCAGAGCTGGAAGCAGCACTGCAGGTGGGGTCTCACCAGAGCAGGTTATAGGAACAGATTTCCCCCCTTGACCAGCTGCCCACCCTGCTTTGGATGCAGCCCAGGACACCTTTGGCTCTCTGGGCTGGGAGTGCACATGGCTGGGTCATGTCCAGCCTCTCATCCATCAGCACCCCCAAGCCCTTCTGGCCAGGGCTGCTCTTTCTCTGTCCATCTCCCAGCCTGTGTTGATACCAGGGGTTGACCTGACTCAGGTCACCTTGTACTTGGTCTTGTTAAACCACATGAGATTCCCACATGCCCACTTCTTGAGCTTGTCCAGGTCCCTCTGGATAGCATCACACTCCTCAGGCATGTGAACAGTGCCACGCAGCTTGGTGTCATCTGCACATTTGCTGGGGGTGCACTCAATCCCTTCATCTATGTCATTTCTGAAGATATTGAATAACACTGGTCCCATTACAGACCCTGAGGGACACCACTTGTCCGTGATGTCCATTGGGACTCTGAGCCATTGACCACTGGATGTGACCATCCAACCACTTAATTATCCATCTAACTGTCCACTCATCAAATCCATCTCTGTCTAATTTAGAGAGAAGGATGTTGTGGGGACTGTGTCAAAGGCTTTACTGAAGTCCATATAAAGGTCTTCTGTAGCCCTCCCCTTGTCCACTGCTGTAGAAGCCCGTTGTAGAACCCACTGGGTTGGTCAGACAGGACTTGTCCTTGGTGGGAAACTGTGCTGGCTGTCCTGCATCAACTCCCTGTCCTCCATGTGCCCCACACACATGTGTGTATGCATGATCCTTCCCTCAAGTGTTCTCAGCCTCAGGGTGTCTTCAGCTTAGGATTTCCTGGTTACAGTTTCTGGCTGGATAATAACCATCAAGAGATGTCTCCTCCGGGTATTTGTTCAGTCCACCTTTGATCCCATGTAAATTTCTCACATCCTCCACAGTGCATCTGCGACTTTGGCAGCAAGTTTCTGTTGGTTTATTTCCCAACCATTGCTTTCCTGTTGCTTTGTTTTGTCTTTGTTTATCAGCTCTACGTTGTGCCCCCTAGTCCTTGTTGGAAGTGACAGCAAGCATCAGATTGCTATCCACTTCCCCCAGGCCATATCTGAGTTTTTGGCCTGTCATTTCCCTCAGGTCTTCTCTTCTCCTGGCTGAGAAGTGCTGCTATAACCACTTGGTCCCCATCCAGAAACCATCATGGACATATGATTATCATTGCTGCCCTGAACGTTTTGCAGTTCAATAGTATCTTTGCTGAGATGAAAGGACCATAAGTTCACTGTTAAGTATTTCATTCTTAAACCCCTTTTTAGCATCTCTTGCATGTACTGAAATGTGTTATCCAGGCCCTAAGGGAGGACAGCCACATGCAGATGTATTACTTTATTTAATGGCCAGGAATTCAGATCCAGGAAGACACCCTGTCTTTCAAGTACCAGAGACAAGGCCCCAGCTTATCCCTTTATGAACAGGCCAAATGCAGGAGAAAGCAAAAAATAAACAAACAGGCAAGTAATGTAAGATGAGGCATTTCAGTTGAGAGATTTTAGATTTGAAATGAACAAAATAAGCCTTTTCTCTCTGTATTGCAGGAGGGGTCACAGATATGTGTGTGGCTTAAGGGATCATCATACTAGCCAAGTAGGGGGTAATATATTGTCCCCACTCAAAATCTTTTTTTTTTCAGGCTGTTCCAGGAACTAATTAATAACAAATAGTTTGTTTTAAAAGATAGCCTTAAAATTATTCCAAAATAGTTCAGGTTTATATTATTATTGTTAATATGTGCATTTCTGTTATAAGAATGTCCTTTTCAATCTCTTATGCCACTGTGTTCTAAAAACATCATCAGCAAAGTTCTGAAATTTTACTTTTGAGATGCTTTGCATGCTATGGTCCTGTGTACTTCTAGCTGTAAGAGGGGAATGTTTATTTTTAAAGAATAGGAGACTGTTTATAACTTCAGTTTTAAAAGTGTCATGAAAGTACTTCTATTCACATGATTTTAAAAATCTCTGTATAATCACGTCCATTTCCATATCTATTAATTTTTTAATTTAATATATTTTAAATAAAAATTATGTTTTGATCCTCCGTGAACACAATTTCAGCAAGGAGAATAATGAACTTTTGTAAATTTTTATTAATTTTACATTGTATTTTAATTTTACATGCATTTTAAAAAACTCATGTTTTAAAAATTCTAATTGTTCTGTGGTTCCTGTTTTACTAGCTTTATATGAGTCAGTTTGTTTTCAGATTGTGGTCTGAATTAACATGGAGCCTGAGAAGGAATAACACAAATGCATTTTGGCTACCTCAGTATCATGAGTTTGTCAGTCAGGACTAATCTAATAGGACATGGTATTCACGTGGAGTTGACCTAGAAAACAGTATTCCTATTGTGGGCCCATTTAAAATTTCAGCTACAGCTTTTGAAATTAAGGTCTTTCTTGGCTAAGAGGTCCACCAGAAATCAACACTTGCTTCACCATTGTGCAGCCTGGAGACAAAGCAAGATATTAAAATAAATGAATTCACTGTGCAAGGGAAAATTAAATGTATTTTTAAATATCTATTTGAAAGCTGGGAGCTTTTCCAGTGAGATAACTGTGGGAAAAAAATTATCTAGCAGAACTGTCAGTGAGAATCAGCTGAAACCTGGAAAGTGCTCAAAAGCTTTCAGCAAACTTCACTTGCAATTTGCCTGGAGGAAGCAGAACCTGACAGGCATCCAGCGAGGTTACGGCAGCAGCCGCCTGTGCCCGCGCTGCAGCTCGCTGCTGTCCCCGCTGCGCTGCCTCCTCAGGGAAATGAAGGCTGACAAATATGTTCACTTGTAGTCTCTCATGTGGTACATCTGCCCAAACAACGGGGCATCCTCTGTAAGGGTGGGCACTGGCACCCTCTGTGGCGATGGAGTGACCAGGGCAGGGGATGCCGTGGGTCCCAGCCTGGAAGGGCAGGCTGTGATCTCACCTCCCGTGGCAGCAACAGCTCTTGGTGCTCCTGCAGGATCAGGCTGCACATGCAGGGTTGGGGGAAGGAAGAACATGGTACAGGGGGGTCCATAAAAGCACAAAGATTTGGGTTTGAGAAGTGCCTCAGGAGGATGGAACTTCATGGCTCAAGGGTTGCAGTCACCTTTTCCGGGCGCCCCTGCCAGGATGCCTGGCCACTCCAGTCTAGATGGATGAGGAGCAGAGGATGACTGGGCTCCCTGCTGGTAAACCCGTGCCTAAAGTTAGGTGGTGTGGAAAGGCCTCTTCAGAAATGTCTGAGCCTGCCAACATTTGCATTTTATTTGCATTTGGAGGGATTACATAAAGGAATAAAATTATACAAATGCTTAAAAATTGGCATGGGGAGGGTCTTAAGCAATCACGGAGTATTCTGATTATTATTTATTAGCCCCCAAACCCAAGTTTTGGCAGGCACAGATTTTAGTGTCTCATTAATTAGTTTGCTGCCACCTTATATGGAAATGCCATTACTGATTATAATCATAACGCCTCGATCTTTTGTAGCATTGCTTGCAGATGTTTATCAAAGCCTGTTAAAAAAGAAAGGGCCACAGTGACAATTTCACACATAGAAAAACCTTTGCAGAAAGACATATCATTGCTTTTCAGCTGGCAGTAGAAATAACTTTCTATTCATGTGTATGCAAGATACTGAAAGACACACAAAGGAAAGTGCTAAAGGTAGACATATATATTACCTTGGAGCTAATTAATTGTTACTTACTATTTATGAGCTAGAAAGTAAAATAGACACATAAAATCAGACATAAGATGTGTGAATGGCCATAGACTTTATATGAGAAGCCTGTGATTTGCTAGTAGTGGCACTGCTCTCTCTGATTCCTTAGGGCATGATTTAAGCCTAATGAAGTCAGCAAGAACTTCAGTTTAGTTCATGGGAGAGGAACTCCCTGGGAAGTGCATTTCAAGTTAAAGCTGAGTATAACTTTAATGTATTCAGTCATCTCAAAGAATTTTCCCTATCTTGCCTTTTATAGTGTATGCAAAGCAGCCAGCATGCAAAAAGGTCATGTAAATATTTGCTGTCATGGTCAGATGCTTAACAGGGACTGACAGGTCTATAGGAAAAACAGCCTGAAACAACTACTTCCAATTAATGAATCGAAACAGAGACCCCAGGAAATTATAATACTCTAATGTAGCTCAAGTTTTCCTTCCAGCTTTCCTAGACTTTAGTTTCTTTCCTGTTTCTTCAAATTATAATAGCAAAAGGCTTTGGACTTGGAAAGGAAAAACACACGCCTCTTACCTGAAATGTTTTGCATCAAAAGAGCAAAAGAAGCTAAACAATGATATTTGACGTATCAGAGATTTTTCTATTTCATTTATTGTCTCTATAGGATATGTGAAAGGCAAGTATATGAAAGAGTGAAATATGTGACTTCCCAGGCTAGCACTTGTGCCCACAGTTACTGTTTACTTAAGAGTTTTTTCTCCTATAATAAAGTCTCTTATGTGTCGCTGAGAAAAACGCTTCCAAGGAGCAAGATCCTAGTTAGCACATACTCTCAACAGAGACAGTATGCCACCAAAAAGCTGATATGCAGGATATTTTAGATGCTGTGACAACACTGGAGCTGAATTTTGTTGCAACAGGTTGAATAAGGATGGATTGAATATGTTCATTGCAGTGATACTGGAGTAGATGATGTACAGTGTGCTAAACAAATCCATTAGTTATGTAAATCTGTGTCTGTCATTGATATAGCTGTTAAATGACTTTTGAATGCAATCTTTATCATTTGTTTGCACTGCAGTAATACTAAAGACCTTGAGTAAAAACAGTGCCTCAGTGTGTTGGGTAATACACAGTGACAAAATACTCCTATTTCAGAGCCTTGCAACATGAATAAATCGAAATGAAAAGTGTGAAGATAGTAGGAGAGGTAGAGTAATGAGTGTACAATCTGGATGAACTGAATAAAGTTATGTCAGGGTGGCAGTGGCTTTTCTCTTTATCCCAAATGATGCCCTTACAGAGGGTGTAATGTCTTTATCCAGCTCTGCCATCATTTCATATTCTGATTTAGCAGCAGCAATTTGAGCCTTCAGCTTTTGGTGTTTGCTGGAAGATGGATTTGGCAGATGGAGTAGCTTATACAGGCCTCCTTCCTTCAGAGGAAAGGTAGGAGGCCAGATGGAACTGTCCCATGGGTCCTATCCAGCACAGGAGCTATCACTTGGATAAATCTGATCTAATTTTTGTTAGGTAAAATTTGTAAGTCTACCTCTAATACAGTAAGTCACACAAACACCAGAGCCTTCCATTTGACATGGGCATGCAAATGAAAAAAGTGTATTGCAATTTCATGCATTGCAAGAAGTGTAAGACTTTGGCCAAGCGGAGAAGCAGCCTGTCCCTCAGCACACTGTGTTTAGGGTGTGCTGCCAGGGCTGACAGCAAGTCCCTGAATGAGCACAGCTCTTGGATTGAATCATTGCTCCCAATACTCTTTATATATTTAGACAGTGATTCTAATGCAGAATTACTGTGCTGGGCCTAAGTTCTGTTCCCAGAGGGAAATAATGTCATCTCTTTGTTATCATATAAGACTGTCTCTTGTATTTGTTCTCATCCTCTATCTCTTTTTTGTATTTCTGGCTACAGAGTACCCAGTTCAAACAGGATAAGAGGATAATCACTGCATCAGAAGCTTGTTGATAGCCTGCTGATTAGGGTGCTCTCTTGGGATGATAGGGGCAATGGTCTGAGCAACTCTAAAAATGGGAGCCCTTCTGGATAATTTTTTAACTACTCAACTGTTTCATAGGAGACAGGTGCTTGTACCATTGCTTTGCCCAATTACCTTCTGTGATGAATAGACCATCTGTGGGTATGAGGGCAGAGCAGTGGATGTTGTTTATCTTGGCTTTACAAGGCCTTGCACGTCTCTCACAGCCTCCTTGTAGCCACATGGGGGAAGCAGGGGTGGCCTTCAGCATGTGTAACTGGCAGCTGGGTTTTAGCTGGGGTTTAGCTGGGTTTTAGCTGGGTTCCTCAGGGCTGGGCTCTGGGGTCAGTGACTTGTAACATCAGAAAGCTGGTTATTGGGATGGAATGAACCACCAGTAGGGTCAAGTCTGACACTAGGTTTGAGAGAGCATTTGATGTGCTGAATGGTCAGATGGCCACTTCACCAGCACCCAATAAGCCAGAGAAATGGACTAGTAGGAACTTCATGAACCTCCAGAGAGGCAAATGCAACCTTTCATTAGAGACAGAACAGCCCTGCAACAACACTGCAAGGACAGGTTGGCTTGGTAGCAGCTTTGCAGAAAGGACTTAGGCTATGACGTGGTGACTGTGTGTTAGCAGCATGTCTTTGCAGCAGGGGGAAGCTGCACAGATGGCTATAGGAAAAATTTAGCCAGCAGGCCATGGGAAATGATTATTCCCCTCTTCTCACCATTTCTGAGGTTGCAGTGTGTCCAGTTTTGGTTCCCCAATACATGAAAGATAATGGCAAATTGGAGTCAGTCTAGGAAATGGCCTCTTGGCATTCTTCTTAATCATGCAATATAAGGTCTTGGGTCCAAGATCCTGTCTAAAGTAGCCTGTGAGGACTTTGCACAAAGTCAAGGTGTTTGTTAGAGCCCACTGAGATGAGTTTTTGGTGTGGTGCCATAACCAGCTGTGCTCTTAAATGTTGATGGCTCAACCCCTAAATTTGTTACTGACAGTAGTGAACTTCTTAGAAATGAAATAACTTCAGAAGTATTGAAGAGAATTGCTGCTGTAAATACAGAACATTTGGTACATGGAGCAAAATTACAAAGGCATGCATGGCCTACATGATTTTAATGCTTCATGGCTATGGATTATTCAAATGGACACATTCTGCCCTTGAACACATAAATTGTACCTCGTTTAATACTAAAAAACAGGATTTACAAAAATAGTTATTACTCAGAAAATGAGTTTGATACAGAAAGGAAATACAATTGGGTAGGATCTCTCTTTCTTCGTGTTTATTCAAGAGGAAGAACAAGTATTCCAAGAAATTTAATTGATTTTTTTGGTCTTTTTTGCTTTTTCCCATTTAAAAGTTACTAACAGAAATGCCCCTATGTAAAATACTTGACCACAGTGGCCTTAAATGCTTCACATACCTGCAGAGTCTTTGGCAGACACATCTTTGGAAACTGTACTGGTCAACTTGGCACCTTTGGCTGGGAGCCAGCCATGGCTTCCTGGCTTCCTCAGAGGTCAGGGGCTCAGCTTCTGAGGGCCTAAAGCAGAGCCTGCATTGGGCATGTCCTGTGCCTGTGTGTGTGAAGTTCTCTGATTTTACAATGCTAAACTGGTGAATGTGAACTGGAGTAAATGCATCACAGCAGAGCCTGCAGGGGCCCTCTGAAAAATAACTCTGGTACATATAAAACTCTTGTTCATCTCACTGAGTTGTTCAGTTGTCATTTAAAAAATAGTTTTTCATTAAATATCGTAGGGGTTTTGTGTTCTTCCAAGTTTGCTGGCATTGTTTCATCAGTTTAGGGTATGAAAAAGTCACCTTGATGGCCAGTTGGGCTATTCTGTGCAATAGAACGCAATTTTTGTCCAAAAGTCATCCTGCCAGAACATTGATTTCCAGCTGGGGTGCTGGGTTAAACTGAAATATTCTCACAGAATCCCTAGATGATAGAAGTAACTGTTTACAGTAGACGGACTTGCTGATATAGGTATATAGACAAAGTTGCCTTTTGGCAATAGGCTTTTTTCACAGGTTTTATCAGGAATCAGACGGGGAAAATACTGGGTTTTCTTTAGGTAAAAAATGTTGTCCATTTTCTTTTTGGTTTTTACTTATTCTTCCTAGCCAGCTGAATGTATTTATTTGTAGAGTAGTGCTAGTATTTTAGTGGCAGTTAAAAACCTTTATTTTTCATAACACTTTGGTAGGAAATTTATGTGACTGCTGAGTTTTCCATCTCTCTTTTTCATTAAATAACAAATTATTGCAAGCCACTGTAAATAGCAGAGAAGAATGAAATAGCAGTAAAATGTAGTACTAGACTAAATTTAACAGTTCCTGTTTTTATTGAAATTGTTATCAAACAGCTTAATACCTTGAACAAATCTCTTCAGACTATTGTGCAAGAATAAATAAATAAAATAAGTAATTGCTTTTATTCATTAAAAGAGCTACTCTTTTTTTCTCTTAGTACTTGAAGACAGCTAAGTATATTTATAGAACATTTTCTTAATGTGGAGGACAGATTTTCAGGAGGGTGTACTAACAGAAATTATTATGAGAGCTTCAGGCTAGAAATACCACAAGGATCATGGCAATGACCTCAGACTAGTTGAAACTGTGTGTGGTGAAATAGGAGAGTTAAGTCTTGAGGGTATGGAAAGTAAGAACTTCATATTGAGGAATTTCTTCCATGCTGCAAGAGTTGTCACTGTAATAAACTTGTGTCTGCAAACTTTGGCAGAATTTGGTGATATGTGTTTTCTCTGTTTATTAGGTAGTTGGGAGGAAAGAGAGATATGGAACAGAGAACAATATGGGCCTATGCCATCCTTACAGTCTTATATATGACAATTTTGTCAAATAAAAAGCAAAGAAAAATTGGAAATATCTTGAAATCTTAGTAAAAACAAATTAAAATTGTAAACTTCACTTTTGAGGAAAGGCCTGGCAGTGTTTATTGTGATCCCCTGTGGATTGTCCTGAAATGTCCCAACAAAATCAGTTACCATTGAGACTTTAAAGGTTATCCTTAGTTTTGAAAAATCATGCAAGTCTCAAGTAATGATTTCACATAAATATAAGTAAGAAATAAGGATGCTTTTTCTCACTTTTGCTTGTTACCATTGGTGCTGACTTTAGCATGAGGGAATGCCCAGACAGAGACAGTGACTCAATGGACTTGTGGTGGAAGATCGAGCTAAACCAGCATAAAATACAAAAATTGCCTATCTTTTTGAAAAGATGGTTAAGTGATGGTAAGGGGTAAAGAGTGAAACTAATCTAATGGTATTTTCCCCATTTTAGTTATACTTTGCTTTGCACCTTGGATTTCAGGAAGATCCAGAGCTCCCAATGCTTTTTTTTTTTTTTTTTTTTGATTGTTGTAGTCTAACCAGCTTTACTATTACTATAAATTTTCAAATTGGACACAGAATTTCCAGAGGATACATACAATAACTGTGTTGGAAGAGAGTAGGAGTGCCTTGCTCATGCCAGTGGTTTTTGGTTCTGTGGGAAGGTTTCAATGCTCCAGCACCCAAACAGCCTACACCAGCCAAATACAGATTTTATCATCACTTAATACTTCTCTTCAGCTGGATTAAGGTGTTGCCAAGTGCCAGTAAAATATTTCAGTGCAGAAATTTGCAAGACATCTTGCATGCACAGAGGGAGTTCTGTAGCTTTAACTGTATTTTATTTCATAACACTGAGGAGTTATTTAACTTTCTCCCTCAGTTTTCTCTTCTTTGCTATAAGAGATTGATGTGAAAAATTGTATTTTTCTGTTTAAAAATCCATCATTTGAGAGAATTAACAGACACTTGTAAAGGTCACTGAAGAGGACACAATCTTGTTGGTTTACTTATTCTTGATTTATCAGGTATTTAACTTTCCTCTCCTAAATAATGAATTTCTAAAGATAGCTTTTGTTCTTTAAACAAAAGCAAGTTGTGATAAAAGCTTTTCTAAGTATGTAGGCTGCCCTGCATGGAGATCATTGTTAGCAGTATAACCATGATAACATGGTGCTTAGTCAGGGTTAGGTCAGCACCAGTATGCCATGGAGGTGCTGAGTGATGTGAGCTGGGTGGTTTCCTGACACCTGCATGACATCAGCTCTTGCCATAAGGAGTAAACCTCTACTTTGTAACTCCGGAGTTTTGGTTTTATCAGTGTGGTGCTGTGCCAGTGCTGTAGGGGTTCCGCAGCTCCTTGCTCTAAGGCCAGCCCAGCCCCGTGTGTTCAGGTGAGATTCACCACCACACTGTGAGGGCACGTCCTCAGCTCCCAGGTGGGTTTTGCAGCCAGCAGCACTGTCTGAGCTGAGTGCCTTCCATGAGTGTGGTGTGGTGCCTGAGCTCAGAGAGTGCTGGACCAGAGGCACAGCATGGCTGTGCTGGGCACTCCAACCCAGCGCTGATGGGCTCAGCCCCCCAGTCAGGTTAACTGGGCATCTTCCATTGCACTGTGTTGTGGTTCATGGGGACATCCCTGAGAGAAAGGAGGAATATTTTGCACATCCTGCCACTGACCCTTGGAAAAGAGGCAGCAGAAAACACTGTGTTTTGAAAGAGCTCTGTATGTTGGGAAGGAAAGGGCAGTCATGTGGTGTGTTCACAGGACCATCATCAGATCTGGGTTTGATGCTTGTAAACCTTTCTTTGAACATGTTCCTTCCCCTCTCGGGTGTTTAATTTCCCTTCTATAAAGCATACCTCTCTGTTGACAGGAATGTTGCGAAGCAATTTGTTACAAGGCTTATGTTACTGAGGCCTACAAGTAAATGTCTTCTGCCGTGGCCTGTGTTTAAGTCTGTGGTCTGTTGCTTGTAGAGTGAAAAATGATCAAAATTCCAGAGGTGTTTCTGCAGCTAAGTTATACTACATGGCAAAGGGGATGGCTTAACATGACAGTTTGTGTTGTAGCTGTAGGACAGTGCAGAGCTAGTGGTACTCAGAGCTCTTGGAAGTGGGAGCCTCAGCATCATCTGACACTCATTTTCAAAATTCTTCAAAGATGTTGTTACCTTGTTCACACTCATCTTCCTGCTTGTTGTCCTAGAGTAGCAGGGAATTTCATAGTCCTCTTTGATGTGTGTTTTATAAAAATGGGCACAATCTTCATGTTTCAGGTAAATCCATTGTAACAGAAGCCAAAGTGCAAGAGGGACTTGAGGGTACAGGAACATCCCTTGTGTTTTATTGTCATTCCAGCAGCTGTGCTGACACATGTTCTGTGCCTTAAGAAAAACCATGACTGAGTTATATTCTACTTCTTCTTGCTTTAATCTCCATGAAAGTGAATTTTTACCTGAAGCTAAAACACACCTCAGAGCTACAGCAGCTTCCATGAAGTGGAATTGTTGTGGATATTGCTGGTGTTCAGAATTTCACCTGGGCAATGTGTGGAAGAAATATATTGTGAATTATTTTAACTAGTGGATTTTGAGTCTCTTTATTTTGTCATGCTCAGAAAGGATTTTTAGAAGTGAGCAGTTAGTTCTGTCAAAAAGGAAATGCCCTAAAGCACTGCTGTATCATGATACGGATCAGATAACTCAAGAGGAAAGGCAGTAGGTTTTTTAAAAGGCATGTGATTTAAAGGAGAATAAAGAAAAAATGAATTTATTATGCCTTTGAAAATATCTTTTCTCTGTCAAGTGACATTGGGGCCAAAACTTTTCTCCAAGTTTTATGTTTAAACTGTCTGTTTTAAGGCATAACAAACCTATTTGGTTTGAAAATTCAAGACTCGAGGACAACTGTAATTTTACTTTTGTGGTACAATTGAAGCACAGGCAGAATCAAGACCGTTCTGCAATGATTAGACTTGGAAGATTTTTCAATTCTGCCATTTGCTCTGTGTTAATGGTTTCAGTAGTTCAAAACTGAGTGTGGTTTTAATGGTCTGAAATGCAAAACTAGCATTTCTAAATTTTGCACTAACTTTTAAAATGGGCAACAAAGAGAGTGACACCCAAATGCAAAGTTGATATGCAAAGCCTGTCTTTTTAGCAAAAAAAATCTCATTTTTGCCACTAAATCCAATAAAGTTTAAATGCCAAAACATAGAAGGTCCCTTATGTTCTTCATAAGGGCTGAAAGTTTTCATAAAAAATGAATATGTCTTTGCATATCTTGGAAGAGTGAAATAAATGCAGTCATTAACCTGCTTTACTTTTTTTTTTACAAATATGGTTAGATTCTGAATCCTAAAGAGTGTTAAGCTACATAGAATATTTGAGCACTAAAAAGGCAGTTTTACCTAGAAGAACATAAAGAAATAAATGATGTCTCAAATTATAGTAAAAAAGAAAAAATAATTTAATAGTTCACTAAATATTGGCATTAGAAATAAAAGTCACAGGAAAACTCCTCTCAGTCTTTGAAAGAAAACTAGTTTTATTTCAGTCTGAAAAAGTTTTTCCAGACAAAGTGAAATGCAAATTTGTAGCAGGATTCATATGAGGTCTGATTGCAATATTAATGAACAAAGTATCAGATCTTGATAATAATACAAAGATTAAGTTAACAGCTCTATTTTATAAAAGCAGCCTAATATTAAATAATGGTTAGGTAATGCTGGTTAGTCTGTTTGTTTTTCAGGAAAGTTAACATTTTCCTTCCTGAAATGCAAGTACAATTATTTACCCACTGATTGTAGCAACATCTGTTTGTGCCTTCCTCTATAGCAATTATGGACAACATAAGGACAAAAATACTGAAGACTAAGGGGAGAGAGGGCTCATCTTTGCTTGGAATGCCTTCTCTTCTCTTCATTAATTGCCTTTGTATTCTAGGACCTCAGTTGCTTTTGCTCAATTCCTGTTGCTTTTGATCAGTGTTTGTATCTCAGCACCATAAACTGCCCATCCTGTTGCTGATGACTTTCAAGTGTGAATTACTAACTTACCATCTAAATTTTGTGATTTGCTGAGATTTGCTGATGACTGATGGTAAGTGCACTGAGGGCCTTGTGTTCCCAACCCTCCTGATTATATTGGTCATAGGAGAACAACAATACAGTGCATCTACACTGCAACTGCTGTGGTGAGTTCAGGTTGTGTAAAATGCTCTGCCAGGTTCAGCCCACCTGTGTTAATTATTGGTTGATGCAAAGGCACAGCAGCACAAAATCTTCCCAGGATTGGAGAGAATCCAGTAGAGGGTCACAAGGATTATTAGCTTGGTTGGAGCCTCTTTGCTCTGACAGGTTGAGAGAGCTGGGACTCTTCAGCCTGGAGAAGAGAAGGCTCAAGGGCAGCGATGTCATCAATGTACAAAAGAACCTGAAGGGAAGGGGCTAAGAAGAGCCAGGCTCTCTTCATTCATGCCCAGTGAGAAGGCCAAAGACAGTAGTCACCAAATGAAACATATGAGATTCCCTCCTAATATCAGGAAACCCTTCTTCACTGTGAGATTGACCAAGCACTGACCCAAGTTTCCCAAGACGCTGCAGAGCCTAACAGGTATACAAAAACTATCTGGATATGGTCCTGCACAAATGGCTGTAGCTGTCCCTGTTTGAGTAGGGTGAGGCTGGACCAGGGGACCTCTAGAGGCTCCTTTCAACCTCAGCCCTTCTGTGATTCTTTGCTCTGCCATCTTTTTACACCACTGCAGAAGCTATACTTGCTCCATCTTGTACAGACAGCAAGACAATGAAGGTGTTTCCTCCTGGGACAAAGCACTGTTGTACAGGGACACCTGAGATGGCTCAGAAAGAGCACAATTCACTCAGCTGGCCTTACCAGTTCCCATTTCCTTGTTTCCAAAGTAGTTCAGCTGAACACTTCTGAATCTACTCCCCAGAGCTGTACATCTCAGGAAATTGCTTAGTTTAGTTGCAGTCCTGTGGCAGCTTGTTTCCTGCTGTAAGGTCCTAGTAAACCTTCCCACATTGGAGATGCTCCTGAGAAGACCTTTCGGCTTTCTTTGGGAGCCAGGCCCAGCATGGTTAGAACTCATCAACACCATCAAGTCCAGACTGATTTCTTCTGTTGATTGAGATGGCTCTTTCTGAGCACTTTAGTCCTTGGAGGGCTTTGGAAGTCACGATGGCATGGGACTGGGCTGCAGCACGGCTCATCAGCCACATTAATGCAGTACTGGCAGTGGAGTGCAGGCACCTGCTGGTTATACAGGAGTCAGCACAGGCCTGGCAGGGCCAGCACAGGCATCGTGGAAGAGGTACTTCCTATCCCTTCATTCAGTCCCTGGTCTGTATTATTCATGTTCTTTCCATTACTGAGCATATCACAGCCTCCCATTCCCTGAAAATAGCTCTATCAGAAAGGTGTTCTGTCTGGAGTGGATTAGAATGTCCATATTTTTCAGTTCAGCATCTAAGATTACTCATGTTTCTCCCTGAGTACTAAGCATGATTTTTAACAGTGCTGTGAAACTAACAGGTTCCAGAATTGCTCGTTTCTGTGGGGGACCTCAGTTTTACTCCTGACAGGAGTTTCCCCTGAGGCTTTATGCTATATAATGCCAGCAAATTGAACTGTGAATATAAAATTCCTTGTGCTAAAATGAAAATCTTGGTTTTATTGATAAGTGTGAGGTTAAAGTGCAAAATTTATGTATAAGGAAACCTGGGAACTGTAAAAGGATAAACTTCTTCAGTTACTTTTTAAAAAAGTACCTTGTGATTTACCAACAACTTCCAATACACAGCAAACTTGGTCTAGTTGAGATTTTCCATTAGGATTCCTAAGGTAAACTTCTGATTTATCTAACTGAAGTACAGTAAGAGGCATCTCAGTACTGGGACTAACATGTTTATCAAGGCAGAACCATATCATTGTTCTATGCTCTATTCCAATAGTCTGTTGAAAAGGACAATGTGCTTTATTTTTTAAAGAGTGTGAGCTGGTTTCTCTCTTCTCATTATGGTCTTGGTCTGCGTTCCACATAGACTTTGAAACCAGATCATTACTGTGCACTTAAGAATATGTACCTTCCTATTACATTTGCTTGCAGGTGTATTATACCTTCAGTATGGAGATGAAACAAAGCAGCTGAGGATGCCGAATGAAATCACAAGCACAGACACAATTCGTGCCCTTTTTGTAAGTGCCTTCCCCCAGCAGCTGACAATGAAAATGCTGGAATCGCCCAGTGTTGCCATTTACATCAAGGATGAGAGCAGAAACATTTACTATGAGTTGTGTGATGTGAGGTAAGACATGGAATTATAGCTACTGGTTTCACAGGTTTGGGGCTTTTTTGTGTTTGTTTTTTTTTTTTTTTTCTTTTGTTGTGCACTTACAGAGTAGAAAGAAGTGGGGTTGATAAGTATCTGACAGAGAGTGGCCTGACACATGCTCAGTGGTATCTGAGCAATCCAGGAGGTCTGGTCTGACAATGCCTTCAGCTGTAGGTGCAATATCCATTGCACAAGCCACTGACACATGGCATGCCTTGTGGAAATGCTTGTATAACATGCAAATGTTCACATATTTAATATGTTTATTGAATTTTAACAGAGATACAATCATTTAAAATACAGAACACAGAATAAACATTTACAGAAAAGCTGGGTTTTTTCTTTGCTGGGAGTGCAAAGCCTGACCTCATGAGCCTGAAGTAACAAATATGAATGTCACTGATGTCCTCACAACAATGCCAGTTGTGCCATCTAACACAGCCAAAGCTCTGTGGTACTGGTGACCACTGCTGCAGTCTCACCACCTCCCTGATATATGTCAGGATGCAGCAACTGATGCAGTCACTTCACTAATTCAGAGCTTGGTCAATAAATGGTTCACCTTTCTATCCTTTATTTTGTGGGAGTGCAGCTTCTTAATTAACCAGGTTTCTTCAACAGAAGTTCCAGGTCTCAGGGTCCCTAGAAAGTCCCTAATCATGCATAAATAAAGCTCTCAGATATACCTCAGATGTGCTACACTTTATAAATAGACTGATAAAAATGGACAGAGGAGTGTAAAAAGATGAAGGAGAAAGCAGAAAAGCTTTTTGCTCTCTGCCAGTCTGCCACTAATGCAGGAAAATGATGTGGTGCAAGAGAAGTGTACTGTCCACTGCTGCTGTGTTTCTTCTGGAGATCCTGTGGCTAAGGTGTTCCTCCTTACTATGCTGTAGTTAAAAGAGCAAGTAGGAGCTTTTCTAGCCCTTCCCCATCTAATTCCCCCATTCCTGTTCTTAATCTTTGAACAGCACCACACTCCATTTTCTCACCTCTGTCTTGTTTTCCTCAGGCTGTCTGTCCAGGGTCTTGTCATTATCCAGTCTCTTGGATTTCAGTTTCTTTTAATCTCATTTGCTTTGCAGACTGCCACACCCCTGTTTGGCCACTGTGATGCCTGTGTGAAGACCCATCTTATTTTTTTTCATCAACATCATCATCTTTCAACATGTACCCAAGTTTCTTATACATCAAACAGTTTATTCACAAGATCAGATCAACTGATTGAATCACAGTTGGGGTTACTACATCTCTGTTGCCAAGTACATCTTTGCCAGCCATCATCTAGCCCATTGGCTCCTTCTCTCTCCCTTTATCCCTCCATCTTCCCTTGAGTTTCAGACTAACAGTTTATGACTTCATCTCCTCCCTGCCCCCGAGAATGTAGTTGTTGATTATCTTAGTGCCACTCCACCTTTTTTTCCCTTGCTACCATTGCAGGCGTTGCTCTGCCAGCCTCAGGCCTGGCTCAATCCCAACACCTGCTTCCTCTGTTCCTATGCCTGTATTGTAGAGCATTTCTAGAGGAAATCCCACAACCCTCCCTAACAAAATTCCCTTCAGTTCTGCCACCCTTCTCACTTAGGAAACCTCAGCAATTCCAGGTTAATGGAGTCCATAACATGCCCTACCAGCTGCATTTTCACCACCTTTCAATAATTGCCACAACCATTTCTCCATTTCTGTTCCATACTCTTCACAAGATCTTGCCAGTGTCTCCCCTCAGAGAAGAGATGAAATGAAGCATCCTTTTTCTCCCCTTTGTTTGCCACGTCTTCCTTCAATCCTCTTCTTTCCTTCCCTTAAACACAAGGGTTTCAGTCAGCTCTTTAAGCTCTCTGTCTCCCTCAGCGGCTGTTCCGTGCTCTTCTGTGCCTTGCATTAGGCCATCATCTACCTTCCCTTCCTTTTCCTTTTCCTTTTCCTTTTCCTTTTCCTTTTCCTTTTCCTTTTCCTTTTCCTTTTCCTTTTCCTTTTCCTCTTCCTCTTCCTCTTCCTCTTCCTCTTCCTCTTCCCCTTCCCCTTCCCCTTCCTCTTCCTCTTCCTCTTCCTCTTCCTCTTCCTTTCTTTTTTTCTCTTTTTCTTTTTTCCCTTCTTTATTTTTTTAATTTTTTTTTTTTATCATGGAGGATAAAGTCCTGTTTTTCTACTTAAGCCAGTCTTTTTCTTAAAGTGGCTCAGGGCTCTGCATCTAGTGTAGACTTCAGATTTTTGCTACAGAACATCCCTATTTTACAGCCTTTCCTTTCCCACCACACAGAGAAAAAACACTTATGTAATTCTTCAATTTTTTAATAGCAATGGCTGTAATTGTCTTTTCTTGGCAGTTGGCACAGGTAATAGGTAATCTTGCTTGCTCTTACCCATTCAAATGAAGCAACAAAGATCATTCTCCTAGTTTGACAAGCAGACTGTTCTGCATGCATTTATTTTTCACTTGTCCTCTGACTGTATCTTCTCCATCTCATTAAACCACTTGTCTTCATTATGAGGGCTCCTCCAAGGCCACTTCAATGCTACTTTTCATTTCTTGTTGAGTACCAAGTGCCATCTGCTTCCACTTGGTGAGTAATGCCAGTCTGAGTTCTACGTCTCTCATTTCCAAGCGAGTGCCCTGCCGCTCTCGCGGGCAGCCCTCTCATGTGCTTGGAAGGTGTCCTGCACAGACATCTGCACAGCCACTGCACTGGGCTCCTTCCCACTCTCTCTGCTGCACTGCCTGCTCAGAGCATGCCCTGGTTCCTGCATTTTTGTTGCTCCTCTGCCTGGAGAGACAATGATCTTCTGAGCTCTTTTTGTTCCCTTATCTTGCTGCAGCCATCCTGTTGTCTTTTGTGCCTCCCATTCACCTTATAGGCTGGTGAAGAGGTTGTCTTCCCGGGGTGTTTACACAGCACACACAGATCAGTGAAGCCTTTGAACATGCCAAGGGCATCTGGGAGCTACAGTAATGCAAATTATAGTAATAATAAAAGTACAGTAATATATACCTGTTATCAGTAATGTTTATCTTGGAATAGCAGCATGAGGTGAAATACATTCATATCAGAGATTAAATGCCTAGTATTTTGGTGCTTTGCCTTGCAGCAATGTTTTACTTTAAAGTGTCATGTTTCTACAAGAAATATTTATGGAAAATGCTTTTTTAAAAATTCCAGTTGTTTGAGGTACCATCTCATAGCCATCAGACAGAAAAGACAGCAGATAAAATGTATTTAAATGAATAACACGGCATTTCTTGAACAGAAGATGAGAGAGTTTGCTTTGTATCGAGAAGAACATAGTCCCAAGTCCAAGGCAGACAATGCCAACTGAGACTCCCAGCGCAGGTCTCAAAGAAAAGGGTGACATTCCTAAATGGAAAACAGTTTATCTTACCATAAATAATTGAAGAACTTGAACTTGCCACAAGGTAGCGATTTTGCTATGCAGTCTACAAGTAAACACTCATAAATACTAAACTTCTCATCAGCCCTCCAGTTCTTAAACACAAGACACTGATCTGTCTCTTGAGCTGCGGGGTTTCTTTAATAACTACTTGACATCTACAACAGCAAACACAAGTTCTGACTAGCTACCCATTCAAAGCAATCACTGATTGTAATATGACATTGTAAGAAAGAAATTGGACCTGCCCAACAATCCTTCCCTTCATTTTTAAATTATAATCCAAGTGATTAAGATCAGTTCACTAGACTTGTAGCTGCACCTGGAGGAAAGGAATTCAGTCACATGTGTAAGTAAATTCTCTAGAGATCACTACAGGGAAATGAAAGGAATCGCAGCTTTGAAAGGATGTAAGTGAGCATAGATTGGAGGCTTTGCTACTGATTAAATGTGAACCAGAAATCAGCAGAGCTCAGGGCAAGTGTCAAAGCCATAAAATTATTGGAAGGTAGGTCTTGAAACAAAATAGAAAACTGTCATCTCTTTCCTAAATGTAGCAGTTAAAAAATTAACTAATCAATGACAAAGTTTAGAGTCTGAATAAAACAAAACTATTCTTGAAGGGCTTTTCATCTAAACTATTTCTGTGTAAGCTTTCACAAAATTTTTGCTAATTTATTTTTGTAATACTTACTTTGTCCTTTTAAAAACTGTCTTTATTATAGATAAAGTTTAGAGGAAGAATTTATCTACTACTGAATTTTTAGCTTTTGTGGATTTTTTTTTCAGCTTTGTGAACAAGCTGATAATTAAAATTTCCTCAAGAATAATTACAGTTAGAAAGACTGCTTTTCTTTTGATATTCTTGCTTCTTAGAATAGCAAAAAATTTATGTGGGCTGAGTGCACAATAAAACATGTAAATATTAACTAAATCCTTTTTGAGTGCTGTGCAAATGTTGAAGTTCTATTGTCTTCAAAGTGTTTTCACTCTATGGCAGGATCTTGAAAGAAACTTAACACTATCTAATTTTTATGGGTGTGGAGTTCTAGTGAAAGAATGATACTTCCCATGGGAAAGAGAATCAAAGCAGGCTTTTGTTTGTTTGTGTGTGTCTTAGTTATGGCATTTAGGTTTTTGTTATAGATCGACTGCAGACCTACCATGTTTGTCTGTTACCTGAAACTTTCAGGCAACAAAGTAAATAAAACTGCTTTCATCTGTTGTCATTGCTGATTCTTTTAATTCCAGGAATATTCAAGACCGATCTTTCCTTAAAGTTTACAACAAAGACCCTGCGCACGCATTCAATCACACTTCCAGAGCTGTAAATGGAGATATAAGGGTAAGTACTAGTGCTGCATTTATACTCCTTTTCCCTCCAGCTTTTATGCTAAATGTTTAAATTCTGAAATGTAATATGTACACAGAAATTCATAAAATCAGGGGTATATGTATGACACATGTACAGGAAAGAGAATAAATAATGCTTTTGTAATGTGTTTTAACTGCTTTTCTTTTTCCAATTATTTGCCCTGGGCGTTAACTGGCTTTTTGATCTTGTTTAAATGCAATGAAGCATGTGAAGCAAAACATAGCTTTTAATTATGTATTTTGTGACACAGACAGTACTCACAGTTTTTACAGCTTCCTATTCTGCGTTTCCAAACCCTTTACAGTGAAGTCTGGCGTGGTGTTAGTACACTCCAGCAAAGTTTCAGCAGGGATTGGTTTCCAGTGGCTGAGCAGATGTACCTCACTTGAAGTCTACTGAAACTCTTTGTAAATTATAGTTTTGGATAGGAAATTCTCATAAATACCCATTGCGGTATAAATAATTTTGTCTTTTTCTATAATTTTCTACCTGCACTGGGAAAGGATGAGTAGGCTTGTATTTTCAGGTGAACATTTTGTATTAGGAAACTACAGAGGACACATTCAAGACATCTGATTTCTCTCTCTCACTGTGTCTATCTTTTGCTGTTCCCTCCCACCCTGCTGCCAGGAGGGCAGGAGATGCAGCTGTGTGGCACCTCTTCCAGGTTACCTGCAGCTGGTGTTGCAGTAGAGGGTGGTGATGGTGAGATTACACAACCTCATCTCCTCCCCACCCCTCCTAGGTCTGTCCACAGGAAAGGTGCAATGAAATTAACTCAGTGGGGCCAGAGGAGAATGCCACGACTGTCCTACCTGCCTTGTGGCTTTTATGTGCATTCTAAAGCTGATTCAACTGTGCAGAAAATTTCCTGTGAAGTGATTTCCTTAATTGTGCATTTGCTACTTGGTTTCATTATCAATTCTGAGCATGTCTCACCTCTTTATTACTAATATTTTGTGTAAGTACTTCTTGTGTTTCAACAGTTTAAGGCCACAATATTTTAAGAAGATTGGAATAGTTTATTTACAGGCACTATTCTCAACCACCTCTCATTTATGCACTTCAATTATAAAATGGTCCTTTGGATAGGTCAGAAATCTAATTACTTTATTTTTCACACTGCTTCACACACAACACAAGAAAGGAAATGGATCTGCTTCAAAGGGAAGATGTGATAGTTTTTTGTGTATTCTGTAACACCCTAAAATTCTTCAGTTCTGGTTATATTCCTGTGGCAGTAACTGGATGTATCTGATACATCTCATTCATATTCAAAGGCATGACATGCTGTCATTGTGCATTTTGACATGAATGCTTGCAACTGTGGCTTTATAAAGTTATGTTATACTGTTCTTGTTCCATGTACAGTGGATGCTGAAGGTATATACTGTGCCTTTATTTGTGTATTCTAGGCCTATTTGATGGTATTTTTGTAGTTAACTACATATATTTGAAAGTAAATTTATTTCTTTGGCTCTCTTCCAAGCATTTGCTGCCTAGCAGAGTTGTTTTGAACACAGGTGCTGCCTCTGTGCAAAAACTGCAATTATTTGAATTGCTTATTTTAAAATCCTGTGTTGTACAACAGATATGCACACTCAGCATCTCCTGATTGTGTCTGAGTTAGCACCTTTGGACCATAACTGAAAAATAATGGTGACACAGTGAAGACCTCTGCAGAGGTGGTGTTTTCATGGCAGAATATTGTATTTTACCTTACAGAGCTGCAAAGACACCATTTTGAAATTCTGTGCATCCAGCAGAAAAGCTATTTTCTCACTTGGCTTTTGCTTTGCATTGGCAGATTTCTTGTCTTTCTGGTCTGAGAGATGAAGTCAGAGCCAGGATGTTCATAGGGGCTTTGTGGAGAAACATGCAAAAAGTCTTCCCTTTGATCTGTGTGAACTTTTGCACTTCAAAGTTACGAGCATGGAAACAAGTGATTTATTGAGCTCCAGAAATACTGAAACCTGTTTTTCTAAGGATGTGTGTCTTTTGGTTGGATTCTTCCTTATGCAGCAACACTCAGGTCCTAAGTGAGGCTTTTCCAAAAATAGTAGCACTCTCCAGTGGTCATCCTCTGGAGTCTGAAAAGCTGGAGCCCACACTCCAAATTTGCCTCTCTTTGGCAGAAGTGCAGTAGGATCTTCTGTCAAATCTCTAATTTGGCAAAATTTATAGAGACTTAGTAGTCTTATGGTTTCTACTCATTGGTTAAATCAGGTTGAAATTTGCCTGCAGATTCACAGGTTATTAGTTCAGCAGAAGAAGCCCTCAGTAACCAGAGGGATTATTTATCCCTCTTTCCTTAGCAAACCAGAGTAAAGGAGGGGGAAATGTGAGGGTTCTAAGTGAAAAACATGTACATTTTATGTACTGGTATTGCAGAGCACCCATAAGATTGTAGAAAAACCTTTGCTTCTTACCTGTCCTTTTATGTTTGCCAATCCTTGCACTAGCCTAATTGATGTTCATCAATTTCATACAATATATGAGTGCTAAATTCACTGCTGTGGGAAGGAGGGAGCGTGTGCTTGGCATCATGTTTAACTGTTTCAAAATACCTACAGAAAAGCAGCTGATTGTCAGACTGTTGAAAAACAGTATTTAGAATATCATGAATTAGTCATTGTAAGTATATTTTTCTATGGTGATACTCTGAATGTGGTTATATCTCCTGTCATCTGTGATTTAAAGCTTTATTTTCTTGATGACTGGGAAAGTTTTGCCTTTACAGATTTTTCTACTGTTTGTCTTCTTGTCCCTTTGGAGTGTTTATCCCTGGGTTTGATGATGTTCAGGCTTCTATTCGTGTACTTTATAATAATTTCCATGTAACTGGCCCAAAATAATCTAAAAAAAGTAATGTTGGCTGCCAGCTTGAACACCTGTTTTAACTACCAAACAGATGTGAGACCTGTAGAAGAATTGGCAGTAACATTTGAAGTATTAAGCATTATCCATATGGACAAGAAGACTCAGAATGTGCAAGAAGAATGTGGGATCTGTAACTTCCAGATCTTCTACAGAACCATTCAGCTTTCACGTCCATTAATTCTAATTTTCCTGCTCTTCTTTGTTTCATGCTTTTTTTCTGAGTGGGTTGTGTTTGAGAGAAGGGAATTGGCTGAGGGTCCAAGCAAGCTCTAAAGGATAGTTTTTCTTGAAATCCTTCTGAGTGCCTTACTTGCTTACTGGTTTTGGCCACTTGCATCTCAAAGAGCATGGTCTGTTTGCCAGGTCTGCCATGCTGAATGCTGCTAAGCAAGAAGTAGCCACATAGTGCTGTCTCACTGAATATTTGTGCTTGTGCTCTCCCTTTTTTATTTTCCCTTTCCCAAAATGTGTGCTGTAAATCTGCAACACCAGGGATTTTTTGAAAAATGTTTCTTCACATTGTTGCCTTTCATTCGTGTATTTCTTCACCTGAGCTTGTATCATTTATCAGCACTTTCTAGCTCTCTGTGCAACAATACTTTCTTCTGACGAAATACTGTCTAATGAACAAATGTTTAGATGGTGTATTTATTGCCCCTGGCATTGCTCTGAATTCCAGTGCAGATGCATGTACACAGCCATGCTGCTGTGTGCTCTTAGAATTGCCAGTTGTGATTTGCATGGCTTGGAAGGGGAAGGGCCCAGGCTGATGCTCAGTCAGTGATGGTGAATGGACTGGCAGTAAAGAACTGACTGTGGAGTTTTATGTATTGCTGAGTGAATTGAGTTTCTCTGCAAGTGTCAGACATCCTTTCATCCTGGGCTGTTGAGCTGAAGTGATTCCTGCACCGAATGTGCACGGCGTATTTTCTGTCCTCATTCTCTACACCCTCCTTCTCTGAAGTGGCTAAAGGCTAAAGAAACTGAAATTACAGTCTTGCCCTTCTGATATAGAAAGTAGTCACTGTTTCTGGTGGCACAGCTGGATACTAAAAATGTTGGCTCATGCAGTGGTTTGTTTTGGGCTTCACCTACCAGCCAGTTTTGAGAATTGGGAGTTTTTACTTCATAAGAAACTAGCGGTTATTTTGCTTGGCAGTCTTTTTCTTCTTATCCACCTGCCCTAAAGTCTGTGGGGCAGACTTTATTTTGAAGTGTCCTAGACCTACCATGGTTTCGCTTAAATCTCTGACTTGCATAAGATCTCTGCTGGGTGAGGTCAAAATATCCAAAGAATGCTTGTGGCTGTTGTATTGAGGTATGCTTTGAGGTGCTTTGGATTTTTTTTTTTTTAGAGACTGTTTCTCCAAGAAAGAACAATTAGGGCAAGTTGAGTCAGAGCTGAGCTGGGGCAATGCAGGGTACCTGGAAACTCCACATTTTATGGGAGTTAGAGTGGCAAAAAGATTATGATGTTCCTGACAGTAATGGGGGTTTTGGGTGAGAGGAGAGGAGTTAAAATGAGTTATATAGGAAAATGAGACAGACATTTGGTAAATTGGGTAAACTTGTGCTAAATAGTGCTTATTATTGAAATTGCACACCACCAACTTTTCATTTTTCCCCTGAAAGTGGCTGGTTAACAGGCTGCTAACATTTTAACTTTCTAGAGCTATATGCAATGTGTGAACCTAAAAATACCCTACAAGTACAAAAAACCCTCAAACAACTGTCCAAGAATTTAAGGCTTCCAAGGAGGCTGAAATTCAGTGCTGCTTTGCAGAAAAGACAGAGAAATAGTAAAAGCAGAATAATTCTTCTGTGTTCTTTAGGTACCTGTAAACATATAGCCAGCTTTTTTAACTTCTTTTCATTGGATACCTTATGATCTTAACATCAATAAAAATAAAAATTGCAAATGCTGCCACAATTATATCTTTACATTGCATACTACAGCTAAAAAAACCAAGCGCTGTTTGCACTACATAGAGCTACTTAGAACAAAAGTATTTATTGGAAAATAATTCAAGCAATAAATGTGGTGAATGCTTTTTTGTGCTAGGATGGCTATAGGACAGCATTTATAGAAGTTGCCATGTGTTTACCTTACTGCTCCTATTACTGTAAAACTTTGTTTCCTTTTGGGAAGAAAGAAAAAAAAGAAAAAATGAAAAGGCAACTGCTAATACCTCTATTATCTGATAGAGACCTTCCAAATGATACAAATCTCCTCTCTCCTGCTGTTTTGCTGTGTGCCTTCTCCAATGCACTTTTTGTCATTGAGAGGTTATGACAACACAAGCCATATTGTATTTATAAACATCACGTGTTTCCTTGATATGACTTGCGGTGTCTGCCAAACAGAACACATGGAAGAAACATTTCTCATTAGCTCAGCATTGGTTTTGGTTATGCTGATTTCCGGGACAGGAAAAATGCCTTCCTTACTCAGACTTAACTTTCATACAGGAGAAAGAAAGCCTGAGTGTCCATGAAATCTCTTGAGCAGAACGCTGCAGCTCTTTTAGGCCACCTACTTTATCTGACAAAAAGAGAAAAAGCACTTTATTTAAAGAGCAGATGTAATGGCACATATTGCTGAAACTAATTCTGAATTAAAATACCTGCCAAAGTCATCTAGAAGCAGAACTCACCAAGAGATGTAAGGTAAGATGATGCTTATACATAATGAAGAATATATATAATTACTTTTTTCTTTTTTTTTTTTAATTTTCCAAACTTAAAGATATTTTCAGATTAACTGGGAATTTAATTCAGAAAAATAAAAAATGTTTCTTCTTCCTTCAGCTGTGTGAGAAAATAAATATTTAATAGCTGTTTAAATCACCAAACTCTACTCTTAGATTTTATATCTGGTTTCAAACTTACATATTGAGCATGAACAGTTGTTTTCCAGCTTGCTGTTACAAATCTTGCTGAGATCTGAACAAAACATATAAAAGAAATCTCTGATGTTTTGGATTTTCATTTTACTGATACAGATTTTACTACTTTAGCTTTGAGTAGTTTTCAGTAGTTACCAATTATTTATGCAACTACAGACCTGCAGATACCGAGGAGTACCTGCATCAAATCAGTCTGTGTTGAAAGACTGTAAATGTACCTGTTCTCTTTCATTCATGTGTCCTTTGATATGCAATACCTACTGCTGTGCAAAGCCTAAATTAGTGAGAAAAAGGAGAGAATTATAAAGAAAAAAATATTATTTTTATTTTAGCTACACATAAAACAACATATTAATCTCAAATGTTTTTTAGCCCAAAGCTGTTTTGTTTAAAGATACAGATCCTGTGATACAATTGGAGATTACTGCACTGTGGCTTTTTAATGTGATGGCTTTGGTGTACTTTATTTATTTCACAAATGGTAGGAATAGTATTATATGTATACATGGGGAATATATGTATGCATAAGGAAAATACACTTCCATTACTATATCAACATTTTAAAACATATTTTTGGGGATTTTTTAAATTTTCAAATAATGAGAGTGGATTTAAAGTTTATATGAAGCTGCTGTTGAAATAAAGTGTCATGTTCTTGATATAAAACTGCTCAAGGAACACGAGCTTGCTGCACCCATGCAATAATCTCCCAGTTAGTCTGAGAGGAGTGTCATATGGCAGATATCACAACCCAGTTACCTGGAAACTCCCAGAGAGTGGAATCTGTAGGGGGAGGGTTCTTTATTTCCCACTAGCAGGCCTGTATTCAGGCTGGTCTGCCTTTCATGTTGGGCTTTGCTGAGAGCTTACCCTGCAGCTGATGAAGTTAAAGACAACATATTATCTCTTTTGGGTGAAGGTCTTTCCAGCCTTTCATTAACACTAGAAATCTTATCTCTCATACATCTGCGGTTCCCAGGCAAAGATTTTGCTGCCTTCAGTGAGAGCTTGCCCTGAATAAAAACATAAGGACTGGATTTGAGTCCATTTTTTATTGTCTACTAGTTTCTGGTTTTATTCTTACTCCACCTCTTTTTACATAATGTTTCCTTGTGCCAATTCTTTAGAAGTTTTGCTCTTTCTTTTTTTCCTCCCCGCTTTCTTTGCTTTTAGTAGAACAGTTTGCACTAATTTGACTGCTTGAAATTCCTAAACAGCTGACAGAGTCAGATGTTGCTGGAGCTCCCTAAACACACTGAGAGATGATAGAAATGCTCATGGCTGCGACTGCCCTTCCCAGGAGGGGAGGTCCTCCTTTACCTCCTTTGTAAACCAGGCAGCTTATCTGAATTGCAGGAGTCACACGAGTCAAAGTCCAGTCCAGTTTTATGACTTCCAAAGGAGCTGTTACTTGAACGGGGTTAAAAATCACTTTTTGAAGGAGTGCATTTTGCTACCATGGTTCCCAGAACCAAGTGAAGTTAGCAACAAGGTTTCTTCTTCTTCCACAAGCCATTCTTCTTGTCGTGCAGGACCTTAGCTTTTCCAATAAGTTTTTCACAAATCCAAAGTGTGTTAGTTCATGATCGTGTCCCAGATTCTCTGCTTTCCACTGAGGCTTCACTTCAGTAAATTCTCAGTCATGACCCTTATGAATAGTAAAGAGAATTAATTCTGTCCCTCTCTTCCTTTTAACAAAGAGGAGTAAAACATTACCTGGTGTTTAAGAGAGCACAGTTATACATATCAGGATCTTGATTCTTCTCCATGTTGGACTGTACTTTTTCTAATAGGGCTCTGGAAAACTAATCAGTCTTCTGAAAGTATGAGCAGTAAAAATATCTTTCCTTGGATACAGGTTAAGATCTGGGGTTAAAAAAAGCCTCAGCTGGCAAAAGCAGGACAGTTGCAAATATCAGCACACAATAGGACTCCATGAGAAATGATGTGATGCTGAAATTATTTTTTGTCTGAATATATGCCTTTCTTACATCACTGCAAATTTGAACTCCATGTGACTAAGTGAAAAGACTGAACTGGTGTGTTGGATAAAGGGCTAGTCCCTGTATCACTTAATATTTACTATAGATAGCTTGACCTTTGGGTAAAATAGGTCAGCCATGCTGACCAATTTATATATTTTTGGGATAGAAGGAAGTAAAAGAAAATGTAGGATTCAAACGGTGTAGGGAGAAGTTTATGGTCTAAGAAGACTCTTAGTTGATGCACAGATAGCACTTCTGTCATTTCAAAAGACATACAACTGCAAATGCTGCTTGACCTTAGAGCAGTGAGCTATGGTGTGGCTTGGACACTTGCACTGCAAAACAGTTGAATGTAAGACTTTTCATGACCAGTTCTCCTGCCAGTAGTGCTGACTCCAAAACTCAACTTAGCAACTTATTTCTTCTGACTTTCTATGTCCTTATACAGGAAGAAAGAGGTGTAAACATGCTGCTTATGTCTGTTGACTATCAGCTCTGTTTTGTAACATTTTCGTACTCTTTACATTCAAACCCATTTCATATATCTGTAATAGGAATTGTAGTTTGACTCAGTTGTTTGGTAATGTAAGATGAGACCAAGGGTTATGCTTTCTTTATGTTCATTTAACTATATCAACTTGTTCAGTTCTGTCTTCAGTGCCATGGGAAGAGATACAAATATGGAACAAAAACAAGAGCTGAGTCTTTAGTACAGGGAGTCAGAAAGCCATGCATTTATTTTGATTTATGAGTGCAGTTACTAAAAGTATTTTTCTTTTAAATAGCAGAAATCTGATATACAGCATATTTAAACCAAATAAAAATGCTGATCTGTACCAGAACTGTACGTCTTTGAAACGATTCCTTTTTTGGAAAACGAAGAGATGACCCCATCAGTTCTGTGGTGCCCTGAGGAAATGCTGAAATTGAGATTGGTCTGAAGGGTTTGGCTCCCTGCATGGGTGGTGGTTGTCTATGTAATGTACATGGTGTCCTTCTTCTCTTCAAAGAGAATGGGTAGGGGGAGGAAATGCTTTCTGCATTTTCATGAATTACATGACTCTGTTTGTTCTCAGAAAATTCTACCATAAAAAGCATCAGTGGAAAATCAAAAGAAAGGAACAGTTGGTTTGAAAGCAAAGGCAACAATTGATTTGAATGCAGCACTAGTTATGAGGGTTGTCATAATGTTAACTTTAGAAAAATAGATCAGTAACAGCTTTTATATATTCAATCCAAACAATCTGAATAGCTTATGGGATGGGTGGGCCATGCTATACTGATGAGATAAATGTGGATATTGGCAAAGCAATGATGTAATTATGTAAATCCGACCCCTTTAGGATTGAAATGTGTTATGTTTTAGTGTGTTTATATTTTTGTCATTTGTGATAACACCCTGAAAAATCTTGGCTGAAATGCCAAGTTTCTTTGTGCACTCACCATTCTGTCTGCATAGTACACTAAGGAAGCATAAGAAAATAAAGCATGAGAAATTTATTAACTTCTCTCTGCTTAATTGGATAATCTAAACATTTTTTTTTAACTCTCACATTTAATTTGTTCATAGGAAATTAAATACATAAATAGGCAGAAATGAGTGCCTGTTAACTGATCTGGGAGTTTGTCCTGCCAATCAGGGGTAAAGCAATGCAGACTGGTAGCAGGGAGATAGCTCAAATGATGAAATGCTGCTGGGGAAATAAGCTTCCACACAGAGGCACTGTGATTTCAGACAGGCCAATGCAAAATGTACTGCATCTCATCCATCTTTTTGCTCACTTTGCCTAAAATCTGGCTACACTGGAAGCTCTTATGGGATGGCTCTGGTTCAGGCTCCAGGTGGCCTTATGCTCCATTCCCTTCCAAGCAGAGTTCAGCCAGGGTTGTCTCACTGACAGCTAATGTGTGACAGCAGGTTCAGTCCAGGTACAACCAGGCTAGCCCAAATACAGGGCCCATTCCTCTAGCTATGTTTAACATGAGGCACGTTGTAAGCACACCTGGAAAAATCAGTTCAGGAATGGGAAGGGCCACTGAACATTATGATGGCCAAAGAGCTCTTGATGTGCAGGTGTTCTTGGGGTCATAGGTCTGTGTGGTCAGGGGTCAGGGGATTGATAACACGATGGAACTGATAAGTGAAAAAGTCTTCTGAGAAGTAAGGCCTGCATGCATGTGTGCATGTACACACACATGACTTGTCTCATCACCTGTCAGAGAGTGGTGATGACTTCATCAGAGCAGAACTGCTGCTGTGCCCCACTAACAACCAGACATGTACAGAGGGCAGCAGCCACCTCAGTGCTACCTCTCAGCACCAGTCCCACCGCACAGGGGTCTCAGTGTTTAGTGCTGCACTAAAGCCTCACTTGTGGTGAGCTGTTATTTCTTGCAGTGTCTGAGGGAGATGAAGCTGTTTGGAACCTTAACTACATCTTCAGTGGTAGTGGCTGAACTAAGTGTTAGATTTCAAAAGCCATTTATAGCTTTAAAGTGCATCTCATGTATCTTTGTTTTGAATATGAGTGTGGATTGCAAAAGCAAGTGACGGTCTTAACTTCTTTGCCCATGTCCTCAAGCATTTGTGGGTCACTCCACCTGGCATTTACCTGAATGCTCTGTTCACTTCTTTCCTAAAAGCCACCCTCATATTCTGACCACACCTGCCAAAAAACCCACAAAGCCTCAGAATATTAAAGAAAACTAAATAAGTTTGTGTTGGATGTTCTTCTTTCTCGTCCCTCTTCTCCTTCCTTTCTTGCTCTCTCCCTCTCCTTCCCATGCCTGCTATGCTAGGCTACAGAGTTGTAATAACAAGAACTAATGCAAAATCTTCTAGTATTGAAGAACATTTGAATTAGTTCATGTTTTCCCACTTATTCTGGTTTTTTTTCTTTCTTTCATTGAAGTTTTTGTTAACTTTTTCTTCATACACTACAGTCTCTAACTTCTCTTTTTCTTATCAATTCCTCTCATCAAATCCTCTTCCCTGCTTAAGTATCTTATTTTTGTTTCTTTTTTTATTTATTATCCCTTTCTTGTTTCCCAATTAATTTCTCCAATATAATTTTTTCATCTTTCACAAACTCCTATTTACTATCCTTCACACTCTCATTCCCTTTTTTTTTTTTTTT
>VZRX01001011.1:111587-172405 GCA_013398075.1 Notiomystis cincta
TTCCTTTCTTCTGTAGTTCTACACTAAGAATTCCCTATTACTTTTCCACATAATACTTCTTTACCTTCTGCCTCTCTTCCCAGTTTCAGGAAATCACAGAGTCATTTAGGTTGGAAAAGATCTTTAAGGTCATCAGTCCAAGTCATGAGTTAAGAGTTGGTTAAACATCTGCAACATATGACTTGTTTCTTTTTATTAATATTTCTGCATTACCTATGAACTAAGAAGGAAAAATTTCATGCCACAAACTCAGTTCTCTGCATTTAAAAAGTTTAAAAGTTTAGGCATAAATAAGTGTGCTAATGGTAGGATAGAGGAAAAGGAAAATGAATGGGTTTCCATATTGCTCTGCTGAGAAATAAATAATGTCTATCTCCAGCTTCAGGGGAGAGATGCTTAATTCTTAGTTCAATAAAACAGGAACCAGAGGTCAGGTTGGGTTCTCCAAGGCAGATCACAGCAACGTCCACTGCACGGACCAGCACGCAGCAGATAGAATGAAGCCATCATTGTCCTTTGTAGTTATAGGATCTCAGCTTTCTTATAAAGAAGGAGAACAAAAAGGAAAAAAGTAGGATGAGAAATAGAGCAGAGAGTGAAATAATTGAAAAGACATATGGGCAGGCTCCCTATAAAGAATTTTTTTAAAAATCTAATCCTTTTAAGATCAGTGCAGAAATTGCCGCCTACTGCAGTCAGTGGTGAGAGGCTGGGAATGCAAAAGGGCAGCTTGTCCCACCCAGCTCTAGGGGAATGAGCTGACTCTGGAGGATGTCTGGCTGACTTTCTTTTAATGAAACATTAGGTGAGACAAATCCTCAATCCAGAGCAATTAATATTGCTTCTTGGCTTTTCGAGAGGTGCTTAATGCATACATGTCTGCGATACACGCTGTGATACTTTCCTACAGCTAGGAAAATGTCCTTGCTTAAATCAGTACAGAAACAACAGGGAAGCATGAGGTTTGAATTACAGGGCAGAGAGACAGACTGCAGACCTGACGTAATAGTTCAGTTTTGCAGAACCTTCTTCATGCAACTCCAGTGAGAGTTGGCTATATTTGCTCTAGTAAACTTAAAAAAATTTTTGAGAGGCTGATAGAGTTTCCAGCAGAGGACTTCCTACTTTTACTTGTTTGCCTGTAACTTTTTTAATCCCTAAAAATCAAAAAATTCGGATTATACTGATCTGCCATCACCAAAGGATAGGCCAAAAATTTATTGCTTGTATGAAGAACATATATGTATGTGTGTATACGTAATGTTAATGCACAGGTTACAAGACAGCACTGTTGTCTTGTGAGCTCAGATGCTCACCTGTGGGCTGGTTCAAAGGCTTTGTGCACAGGTTGCTCCACACTGCAAGCTTCAGCTGTTCTAGTGAGAGTGCTGCTTTGCCAGCACTGAAGCTGTAGAGCTGCCTGTCCCCTTTATAGTGGTGCATTCTAGCCAGTAGTAATGTGCTCTGTGGTGTGAGAGGGCTTTTTGTTTGTTTGTTTGCATTTGTGTTGTAAGAACTGGGGAGTTTGGAATAAGTATAAGAGAATTTTATGGTACTTGTGTTTACCCTAAGGCATATCTGTTTCACTGCTTGCCTTTGGAATCAGTAAACAGAGGGAGTACAAACAATATGCATGTTTAGGAGAAGATAGGATGGTCTGCACATAATCTCAAATCCAGTATGTGTTAGGCAGTCAGAACTGTTCTGTTCCCTCCCTGTTTGTTTAGCTTGGCCTCTCAAATTCAAAGAGCTTCTGTAGGATTTTCTGTCTTCAAGGAAACACCACACACATCCTTGTGGTATAAACATTGCATTGGGTGCATTGGGCTGGAGAGCTGATGTGAAAAAGCCAAGGCCAATTTGAAAGAGTTTTTCAGGGTCATGGAGAGCAGTGGAGTGCAGAGTGGCAGCAGCCCAGCTTGGCTGGATGCTGGTGTGTGTCACTGGGTGACTTTGTGAAGGACAGAAACTTGGGGGGCTGTCTTCTGCTCCCTTGTTTTTGCCATGGGGAAGCAACTGAGACTGAGATAGGAGTGAGGTTAAGAACATTTTTTCTTCTCTGCTGAGTGTTTGGAGGCAAATCTAAGGGTGGATCACTCTTCTTTCATAGAAGAAAGTTCCCCAGCTGCCTTCATAAGTCTTGTGTATCAGAGCCAGCACATTTACAAGATCCTGCAGACAACTCCACAGATTGGTCTTTGTCATCCCAAACTGTTGGTTTCTTGGATCAAAATTAGAAACTGAGTGGGCGATAGGATTAGTGAGGTGGCATGAGACCTTCCTTTGCAGAAAAAAAACCAAATCTCAAACCCCAAATCCACACCCAAAATCCTAACCCCGAACCCCCAAACACAAGAGAAAATATGCTTTCCTTGTAATTCAGCTCTAAAAGTTGTCATCAGCAAACTGTCTTTCTATTTGGATTCTGCTGGACTGAACTAATTTGTTGAATTTAAGCAAAAACCCCACTGACTCCATCATAAGCTTTTTTTCTAGACTGCTGAGAACAAAACCAAGTCCTGAGTTAGTGACCAGCAATCACTGTAAGTGCTTCCCTGTTTTCTGTCAAGGAAATAGTTATTTACAGCACTATAAGCAATTAACTACCTAATTATTTCCATTCATGAAAGTTGTATTAAAGGAGTAGGAACAAAAAGAGCTGTTATCAGGAGCAGAGAGAACTTTGATCAGCAGTCAAGCAATAAGTTATGCCTATGCCACATGTGTATACCCCACAGTAGACTTCAAAATATTCTCTGGCTTTGTAATTGTGTGTTCTACTGATGTTTAGTCTCCAACATTCTTTCTGCTTCAAAATGAGGGGAACAAGCAGAAAATAAATTGATGTGATGAGCAAATTGATGGAAAGGTCCAACAGACCAACATTGTTAATGATGTAGAACAAAGGAGGGTGACTGGCATTACAGGTCTGTGGTAATTTGAGCCTATCATTAACATAGACATTAACATTGGGTTTAAAGTCCTAAATTAACCTAAACTTTCAGGTTGGTCTCAGTGAAGCATACGGTGTTGTGCCTCTTAGGGGCACAGCCCTTGGCTGACACAGGGGCTTGAACTAAAAAGGAGATTTTGTTCTGTACAAACAAGAACTGTTCTGTTACTTTATAAACAAATATATGGCAAGTAATTGTACATGGGATAGTATATGGCAAGCTAGATAGTGCTTGAGGGCTCTGATAAAGCAATTGAAATGGAAAGTGATGCTTGAATTGTTTGTATGCATTGTTAGAACCTACAAATTAAATTACAGCCTTGGTAATGATATAACTGTGCAATATTTATGACGCTGTGCTCGATATATTCTAAAATTAAAAGCAGATTAATTCATCTAATAAAAAGCATTTTGTATGCATCAAACATATGTAAGACTCTTGCATATAATGTCATATATATGGAGAACTAGTTATATCCCAGTCTGACGTTCTGGGATATACTTTGTCACGGTAGAGTCCAGTTACTGCACATGTGCAGACTACCAGCTTGCAATTCATTGTAGGGAAACTTAGCAAAATGCAGTCATCTTTTTTATCCTGCATGTAAGGAAGAACATGGATAGAAGAATATTCTCTGCAACTGCTGAAAAGCACATGTGGCAATAGAGTGTTCTAGGATAATTTGCTTGTAAGTTTTACTCTTGATGTTTCTGAGTCTGGTCGCTCCACCAACCTGAGCAGCTTTTTAACTAGGTCAAGTATATACATCCATTCATTAAAAGGGGATGCTTGACTGGTTAGTTAAACCTGCCAAATATAAACCAGATGCTTGAATGGTAAATACTGCTTTACCCCTACACTGCAAGAAACAAGTCTTGACTAACTAAATTTGAAATAAAAATAAATAGGTTTAACAATGTTTCTATGCCATAATAATACTTTATTGTAGAGTTAGTGCAAATATTTAATAAAAATAATATTCTAAAATATTTTACAGGGAAATGGAAAAGTAAGCATTTAAGACAATTTTTTTCACATTTCTGAAAAAAACTGTTTATATTACCCTACATAAAAATTTTGTAAAGTTCTAGTCAAGATCAATAATGGCATACAAATTTACAGAGTACATTACAAATCAGAATTCACAGAAGCTGTCTAGAAAGCTGGAAGATGTGTCTGGTGCTGGACTGGGTGTAGTAAGGGTTGGAACACCTGGATTTTTAGTTTTGGCTACCAGATCTGCTCTGATCTTTCTCCTGTTACTTAAATGCTTAGTGTCAAATTGCCATTTCGTAGCAGAAATGAATGATGCCTCCTTCACTAGTGGCTGAGTCTGAGAGCAGTACTGGGAAACAGAACTGCTACTCCTGTGAGGTCCCACTAGAACAGATTCTGTACAGCAATATTAGCTCATCATCATATGCTTAAATTGTTTTTTTTATTCCTTTGAATGCCATTTATGATGATATAGGCAATTTTTTACTTGCACAAAAGCAAAATCAGACAAAAATCCAAACTGAGAGCAAAAGAATCAACCCCCCAAAGCAGAAGATAACTGCAGGACTAGGAAGAGTTTGTGCCTTGTGATATTTGTGTCATCTCTTTAAGGCTGTAAATACTGTCTCTTTAAAGAGACAATTTCCATATTCTATGGTCTTTTTGCATGAGAGGATAGAAGGGAGTGATTCTAATATTTGAAAATATATTTACCTTCTCTATTGTTTCCTCCTAAAAAAAACCAAACCAAACCAAACAAACCCAACAACCAATCATAATGGCTTATGTGGTGTGCTGCAGAGATAACAATGGGATCGATTTATGGGGACCCTGAAGTTCAGGTTAACCAAGTGGCTCAGGTGCCTGGTTAATGAGTAGACAGCTCCTTCACGGGAGGAGCTTGTGCTTCCTTCTACAGTGTCACTACCAATCTGAGGACGTGAAAAGCTTCTAAGATTTATAACTGCTGAATTTTTTTTCTAGAATTTTGTCTACCAGGTTTGCTAAATAGTTGGAGGTCTTCACCTGTTAGGGAATGAATATGTATATGTCTCATAGTGTTGCCTTTGAAATGCACTGTGTTATTGAAACAGAGGTTACTCACTATTTTATTTATGGCTTTCCCCTTTGTGAGTCTCTTTTGTGGTTCACTCCATAATGTTAGCCTCTTTCTATGCATCTTATAGGCACACATTAAAAAATGATTGAGTGATTGAATCACAGAGTGTTGCACAGTTTGTGACTGGGTGACATGCCAAGGAGGTTATTTAGTGACTAATTTCCAAGGGGAGGAGAAATCGCAGGCTTGTCATGTGGAAAAGTACTTCAGTCTATTGAAACAGCATTACTTAGATGGCTGGGTAGAGCAAGATGGCCTGTTGTGAGCAGAGGGAACAAGGAACACTTTTCCTGTTTCAAAACCTTCTCGCAGAAGACATGGATATACAAAATTTTATACCATAGACCACGGATTGAGGTTCAAGACTGAAAACAAAAAGTGCTTGATTAGAAGAAGTGGAACCAAATGTTCATCTCACTGCTGTAGCCATTTGAGAGATTTCCTTAAGAAACAGTAAGTGACTTTAATTTTTTCATAGCAAAGATCTTATCAAAGATTGTTTTATTGGTACACAGGCAACAATGTTGTTTAAGAGTGTAGTGAGAGCGCTAGTGTTTTAAATTGTGCAAACAAATACTCAGGGTAGCATCAGGGTAGCTGAAGAAATTATGCCCAAAAGAGAAGACTGTGTAGGATTTGGTCTGAAAATTCTCCTCTCTGCTTGTTTGCATGATCCATCTTCAGCATGCACATTGACTTACAGGCAAGGTGAAGCAATCAAACATTATTTTTGATATTACCATTACATTTGTTTTGTGGTTAGCTTAGAATTTTATGGATCTGTTTTACATTCAGTAAAAAGTGAACTAGGTATTCCTTGTTTTCCCCATGGGAGCTTTAGGATATGGTATGAATTAAGCTTATATGTAGTCAGGGATATAAAAGGACATACTGAGACATGTAAAATACCTTGAGGTAAAACATTTGGATTACTGTAGGGACTGGATTCATAAACAAGTGAGTATTAAACATGTATGTATAAAATAAGGGACAATAATGTTAAGAATGTGTTTGAAGCTCTATGGCATGGCAAGGGAAACAATGTTGTGTCTGAGCTTCAAGTCAATGTATTGGTAACCACAATATGGTATCCTAGAAATTCTGCTTTTGAGGATCAGGCAGTGCTTGTGCCATAATCTCTGTACACAACTGCAAGAAAAATAGGGAGACTGGATGTCACAGTGATTTTAAGTAGTATGGTGACAACACCTGATAATGGTTTGCTCAGAATGCCTCCTTTCTAGAGGGTCAAGTTTATATTGTCTAAATTCCACATTCTGAGATAGTGAGCATCACCTTCTGGTTCTTCTATTTTGTTCATGTCAACTTCTAGCTAGATGAGCCTGGCCAAAATGAAAAGTAATCTATGAACATAGAAAGTGGAGGACTGGATGATTTCACCACCACTAGCCATCACAGCCTTATCCTAAGAAACATATTGACTGATTGTGTTGTTGTTCATCAAGAGAAAGAAAAAAACATAGAATTAAGAGCATAAATGGAAGAAGAAAAACCCAGTGATTCTCTTGACATATCCACCATATATGTAATCAGACCTTAGAAAGAGAAAGCTTCTCTTTCGTAGATGTTCTGAGTTTTTACCTCAATTCTTATTTCACCATAATGCAGAGATTTTTAAACCTGGACATATACCAAAACTATACAAAAGGACTTAAAGAACTGAAACCTAGGTGCATGCTAATACTGGGAAGTTAATTATAAGTGTTGAGATTTCTTAGGGAGCTCTGCAACTCCTTTTCAGGAAAATTATCCTGGATAAAATAATGGAAATACGTGAAACATGTTAAGAACAGCTAGCTGGGGCTTGGACTTACCTGTTCTTTGGAAATTTGAACAATTGAAATCAGTTTTATTTTACCAGCATGTGGTTCCCATAATGAAAAAAGCAATTGTGAACCCTGGCAGCTCCTAGAACCTTGTACTGTGGGGCCAAATTCAACTGAGGCCAGGTTCCAACTTAGGCAAGACCAGTGGTTTCATGGTCTGAAGTCTTTTTTCTGGGGCATCAGAGGGCCCATTCTTAGCCAAAATTGCCAAGTAAACTTCCAGTCTGGAAGCACTGCCAAGGAGTGATGGCCACTGAAACCCCCGCATGTCTCACTACTTGGTAACCCCAAACTACCAAGCCCCTGCCCCTGCTGAAGAGACCATGGGTGAATTGTGGTCCCTACCCCAGATCAGACTCTGACAAAGTTGCCCTAGGTCTGTGAATCTGGAAAGCCAAGGTTCTAGAGCACTCCTGGGTTGTCTGGTGAGAAATAACATCATTGTTCACTGAAATCTGCTGGGTGGGTTTTTTCCAACTTTTGTTTTTATTAAAAGTTTCATCTCTCTTGGATTAGAGTTGTCTGCTGAAAGTACATGTCATTGAAAAGTTTCTGACCAGGAACAGCTAAAAATTATGCTAATGTTATTGAAGTTTTCAAATATGGCATTGGGCAGCTGGAGGAACCCACAACTGCAACCAGCATGATTTTTTTTTCTGTAATGACCCAATAGAATGGAGAAATTTATAGGCACTAAAAGGCATTCTATGAGAAAGCAAGAACAGACAAGTGTGGCAACTTCTCAGTGATGTCTGATTTGGCTTCAGACAGATAGTTTTAGTATAGATACTTAAAATTCTCATTTAACTATTTACCAATTCAGTAATTTTCAAGTGCACTTTTTCTTATTGTAAATTATCTTATTTTAGAAGTACTATAACTGTATAAAAGTGTTTGGGCTTTTTTCAAAAGTGGATTTGTGCTTTCAGCTCTCCAAATACAACTATAGAATAAAAGATCAGTCACGACAGAAGTGTTATCATATAGTGCAACTAATGGTGAAGCTGAGGGGTTTGGACAACTACAGTAAAGCTGTCAATTTATTTTTATGATAAGAGAACAAGCTAATGGATCCTATTGTTGTTGGATTGAAGGTTCTTTAATTAAGTCTTTCCTCGTTAGAAAAGTGAAGGATTGCCTTACTTTTTAGAAGATTTTTTCTGTTTTCAAACAGTTGTATTTATCAGTGTTGTATCAGTATTTAGTGTTTCTGTAGCTTTTTCATCATAGACTCCAAGGTGTCAATAACATTCCTTGCAGGTGTCCTGTGTTTACTGTGAGCCAGCTTGAGGAGCATAGGTGCACTTTCCTCAGGGAAATGCAGGGTGTCGAAGGGAGAGTAAGAAAAGTAATAGCTTCCCATGGCTGAGAAGTGATTGATGAAGTCTGTTGGGAACTCCTCAGCATCTCCAAGAGGGTGCATGGATAACCTTCATCTCGGCAACATGCTCTCTGTGTAGGCATTTTGGCAGTCTGGAAAACTTGGGGCAAAGCCAGCTGCTGTGCTTTCTGGTGATGTAGAGGAGGCCTAGGAGAGCAGTGGGAAGGGTTGCCAGGTCAGAAACTCTGGCCTACTTTTCCCTTTGCCCGAGTTTCACTCTCAGATCTTGGCAGATAACGTCTTGAGTCAGGCTGTGCCTGGTATCCAGGTGTGTGCTGAGCTGAAGGGCTGGTGTGGTGCTCAGCGTGGTGAGTCAGCGGCAGGCTCGGTGCCGGGCGCCGCTGGCAGTGCCCGCTGTGTGCAGGCACCGCTCTGCTGGTCCTCTGTGTCAGCCACCAGGGGCAAGGCTCCTTGTGCCCCCTTGGGTGGATGGATGGATAACTGGTTTGCTGACTTTGTGCATATAGACATTTCCAAAATACAGCAAGTTATTCAGTGTGCCAACAAGCTTTGAAGTAAAGAACATAACTGGTTTTATCTAACATTGATTCTTGAGTATATAGAGACTCCATCTAAAAAAAATAGCAAAATCTCTATTTTATAGACTGCAGAAAGATTCTCAGTGATGTGATTTTTCCCTCAAATGTTTTATACTGAAGTGGTTGCTAGCTGTTTGCCATATTTTAACCCAAGGATTGATAAGACAAGTTTCCATTCCAAGGATGTAAGGTCTATAGGCAGTAAAAACAAGGAAGAGCTACGTGCTAAAGAAACCATATCCTCAGGCAAATGTATTACATGGCTGCAGTCAAAAAGCATATGATCCTGTGCTTGCACTAAAAAATCTTCTCTCTGCCCTCAAAGCAATTGTGTGTGACAGCACCCAGTATTTAGAGGCTCAGATAATCCCAATATCCTCTTTCTCTGTCCCTGAGTCATGTGAAGTCCAGGAACATGTGGCTCAAGACAGCCTATGTAGAATATGGGGTTTTATTGAGCAACATGGGGGTTTTGTGGTGGAGGACAGAAAATGAAAAACAGCCCAGAAAGTGAAATATATATGAGAGAGAGTAGTGTGCCTAGACTATCACAGCAAAGAGGTACAGATGAGAAGCAAGAAAAGACCATCCTTCACTTTTTAAACTTACCATTAGCAGAGAGTCTGGAGAAGAATGGAAAGAGAGGAAACACAGCCATGTGGCAGAAGACACTGTAATCCACTGGGTAAAGCTGCCTGGCTCCTGGGGACTGGCTCAGGTCCCTGCCCAGCCCACGTGCTCTGGTGAATCTTTCCTGGGTGCCCTGGTCTCTCTGGCTCCAACAGTCTCCCCTTTGGTACACTCCACCCAGGGCCTGAGTCCTGGCTTAAAATAGCAGGTGAACTTTTCAGAAAGGGGTGGGGTGCCCAGGTGTTTGTGCTCTGCCCAGCCCAAGGGAGTCTTGATTGAAGCTCTGTACTCCAAGCACTATTTGAGAGCAAAAGTAAATAATGTTATATACAACAGTACTCAGACACAAGATTTTGAGCAATAGCTCAGTCCCATATCCAAATTCTTTTCCATCTTAAAGTATTCCATCTAAATGATATTAAGGTGGAAAATAGGCATTTTTCTTTGACAGATTGCTTTGACTTACGAGAGATGAATGAGCATATACAGGAATATGAAGTCCAGAAGTTAGGGGAAATTAAACCTGTTGCTTTCAAATCTTCCCATGGAAATTTTCTCCTTTCTGCAATGTAACACTGGAATTTTCCTCTCACTGTAACCCAGCATATCCTAGTGGCTATGGTTTCTTTGACAGACACTACTCCATCTGTTGTAGCTTTATCTGAAGCAACTAAACAGGGCATGACATAGCTTGTACAGTGAAATTTAGGAGTAATTTCTCTGGGTTCTTCTCTTGGTATAAACCATCTACATCTGCCTTTCTCTGAAGGCATCATCCCAAAGCTGCTCAAGTCAGTAGGATTCATTTTGTTCTGCTGTCCCAGGGCTGGAGTCAATACACACAATATAGTTTAGTATGTTGCAGTGTTTCTTCAAGCCAATAGAAAACTATGTTGAATTCCCTCTTATAAAGTGATTAATACTGTTCAGTTATATTTTAATTATATCTTATTTTAAACTCCAGACTGGACAAATTCTCTGTGCAAATAAAAAAATTATGCCATGTTCCTGTTTGGCTTCATAATTTTTGTCTGGCTCATTTATGACCCATCCCAGTGCACATCTTTGTTCTGTTACGCTTATTTATTATTGCTGCGGCCACAATCAGGTTACCTCCTTTCTTCTTTCTCATACCTGATACTCCAGATCTCTGGCCCTGGGGAATGTAATTTCTAATTCCTGAGTGCAGAACCTGTTGTGATAAGAACAGTTATTGTTTATATACTGACACTGCAATTCCCTTACCAGTGGAAAAGCTTGTGGTGGGGCAGGAATAATCTCTTGCTTCATCTGCCATGGATCACTGTAACTACAATGAATCCAGTCACATTATCAAAGCAAGGAATGAGAGGGGAGAAAAATTGTGTAGATTTCAGATCAGCAACATCTACTATACATAATTTTGTGCTCTGTAAGTTTAGGAATGTGAAGTCAGGTTTGGTGATCCACAGTTTTCTACAATCCCTTGGAGGTGATGGAGAGGGAAAGTGAAGTTGTCAGCATTAATTTTAGAAACTATAATTTTTTTTCTTATGTAGTTGGTCCTTAGCTGATTTTGTCATCTCCCTGTTCATCCACCTTACCCCAAGGGCACCAGAGCAGGCACATGATGCTTTCTAGAGGGAGAATTTCTCCCATCTGTCATTGACAGTGTTCAGCCATCTAAAGAGTTCATGGCTGGGCACAGTTAGATTCTACACTCTCAAACGCACACCTATCCATTGCAGATTTTTGCCAAGGCCTCTCTTAACAAAGCACTGACTCCCCTGTATGGAAGTTTCCCCTTTCTTTTCCTTGCTTGCTCATTCCTGATTGCAGCTGCTTACAAAACTATGATAAAGTGTTTGATGACTTTCTGAGTGTGTGCCCACAAACCCTCTGAATCACTCTTATCTTTGCAGTGACACATGTTATATAGGGTCAAACTATTTTCATATAAGTTAATTGTGTTATAGTCATATAAGTTGATTGTGTTATAGTCAATAAAACTTTCTTCTATTCCTTGTGTATCCTTTCTGTAATAAAGACCATATCAAGTCATTAGCTAGAGCTTAAATCCTGCACTGAAGAAAATGGCTGATTAGTTGTAATATTTAATTTTCTTGTTTAAGGACTTCAGGTATGTTTGTGATGCCAGAGCATCAGCATTTTTATCCTTCTTTGGAATCAGTGAACTCTAGCATGTGTGTCTGATCAATAAACTGTTTGTCACTGGCTACATGTACTTGAAACACCTGGTACCACAAGCCTTGATTTCAGCTTCAGTAGCTGTGAATATCAGATTAGGATGAGATGGTATTTGCACAAGGAAAAGCATTTTTAAATATCTCATATTCCTTTAATATACAGCATATTTTATTGCTGTTTGTAGTTGTTATTTTCATTAGGCACTGAGGTCCCAAAGTGTTTTATTTATGCAGATGACAAATTATTTTGTCTTGAGGGTTTGTTTTTATTTCCTAATTTTCTACAGACAACACACATCGTGTTTCGCTCATCCAGTAATTTTATATCTTATGTGTTTTCCCTTTTCTTTCCAGATGCAGAGGGAAATTGCTTATACGGGACGGGATGGTTCCCGCCCTGGATCTGCCGCACACGCTCTGCACGCGATGCCCAGCTCTCCACCCTCCACCCCGGTGCCCCACTCCATGCCTCCCTCTCCGTCCAGGATTCCCTATGGCGGGGGCCGGCCCGTGGGCGTGCCGGGCAATGCCACCATCCCCAGGGACCGGCTGTCCAGCGTGCCAGCCTCCCGCTCCATCTCGCCCAGCCCAAGCGCCATCTTGGAGAGGCGGGACGTGAAGCCCGACGAGGACGTGAGCAGCAAAAGCCTCACCCTGATGCGCAATGAAAGTCTCTACGGGGAGCCCTACCTGTTTCACGAGGGGAGGATGAGTGTGGCTGCCCCGCACTCCGGACACCCCCTCGATGTCCCCGACCACATCGTGGCCTACCATCGCAGCGCCATGAGGTCATCGAGCACTTACTGCAGCCCCTCCATGCAGCCCGAAATGCTGGAGCAGTCCTTGTACAGACAAAAGTCACGGAAGTACCCGGAGAGCCATTTGCCCACTCTTGGCTCCAAAACGCCTCCAGCCTCACCCCACAGGGTGGCTGACATGAGAATGATCGATATTCATCCTCACCACGGCCCTCACATCCCCGCCCACACCATCCAGCCGGACAGGTCTTCCCCCAGCCGCCAGTCCTTCAAGAAGGAGCCGGGGCCGCCTGTGTTTGTGGACGCGAAAGCACGGAGCGCTGTCGGCCTCCCGGGCATGGCCGAGGCCATGCCCTCTCCCGTGGACAAGCAGGCTTTTGGCTATGGGTCACCCTCGATGCCCAAGGACAAGGAGACGAGGTAAGGCAGAGCTGGGGCTTAATTTATGCAAATGGGAAACCTTCCTAATCTGCGCATCCTTTGTCGCTTAAGGCTCAGGGGACAATGTAACGTGTAGGAGGCTGCTGTAGGAGGCTGCTGCACCCGGCTGCAGTGTTTATTAGCTGTCTGTCAAGGTAGTTAGCAATTTAGGGGAGATGTGACACCATCCATTATTAATTTGAAAGTATTGTCAACCCATGATGAATCCCTAGTTATTTTCATTTGTGTAAATTTCAGTCATTGGTAAAAATATAATAAAATAAAATGATTAACTGGGATTTTTCTTTGCAGACAGCCAGATCATGTTACAAGAACAAATGATGTTCTGTTCCTGCTAATAAGGGAATATATTTCACCCGGGTTAAGAATGACACTCTGATATTACAATTTTGGTTCTTTATGGAGTGAAGTTTTTCTCATCTAGTGTTAGGAAATGGGAAGAATTTATCATTACTGTCTTATCTCCTGTAAAACATGAATTTGCATAAAAATAGGACAGTTGTTTACAATGATGTTCCTTGAGGGGAAACTGCTGAGAAAAGCAAGTCTGTCCCAGGGAAGAAATTGAAACAGGAATGATGTTCACAATAATTTTTCCAACATCACCAAGTAGTCGGTGACCTGACTGTTGTTAACTTTTGTGCGATGGTAATGACGACAATGATCTCTCCTGTCTTTTTAAGGACCAGATTTACACAAAGGTCTGTGAAGGCTTCTCCTGCCTTAGACCCTGTCCTGGGAGAGAAAAATTGTTACACTGCCAGGCGGTTGCTGCGTATTTATACGAGCTGCGTTAATCTCTAGCGTATTGTTTGTGCTGTTAACTTTTATAGACCTCTTTAGGGAAGTGAAGATGAATAGCTGGAAAATGCTGAGCTCACAGAGGCCAAAGGTAACTGCTGACTGCCTTAACCACTGGGAAGATATGGAGCTTCATACAGACCCTAGGCTTCCCCTCTATCTGAGCAACTTGCTCAATAATTAGTCACCATGCTTGGCCAGAAAAAAAAAAAGAAGTGGGTCATGAGATCTATTGGTGGGGGAAAAATGGAAGAAAATAAAGAATATCAGCCACCCACAAAAATTACAGGCTTACAGCTTGGTAGTTATGACATAAGAGAACGAGTTCGGGCATATTGCAGTCTAAGGTCAGTGAAATCTGATTTTTATGTGTCCGTTTCCAAGAGAAAGTTGCAGGTGTCTGAAATTTCATTTCAAGCCGCCACTGTTACAGCTAGGAAATAATTTGAAGGCCATTTGCCAATTTTAATCCATTTACAGATTGAAAATTTTAGAAAGCTCATGATAGGCATTAAAAATAAGGAAGGACACCAAAAGCTTTTCCGTTGGTGCAATCTTCTGTCTTTCCTCTGGGCATCTCAACTGTTCACTCAGCTACATTGATATGCACAAGGCTGTGTATTTGTGAATGGATAAAGAGCAGCTACACAGATAGTTCTGCAGCTCCTTAAAAGGGAGCTTTGCACCAGGAGTTTTAATCCTGGTCCCAGAATATATTAACAATGAAGAAAACAGCATTTGCATAATTGCACTTCCAAATAAATACATGACCTTAAAATTCAGCATGGTGTGTATTAGTCACATGGCACTGAAAGAATCATTTTGAAAGCTGTCTTTATGGGTTGTGGTTTTTTTCAACCTTGAGGAAGTGTGACTTTCTAAAAAATAATTGTAAATACCAAAAGCAATTCATGCAAATTGGTGTGTCTTCTAACCACTGCAATATTAAGAATTTGGTTTGAGTTCTACAGACATGAAATGCTGTAAGCTTTAATTTAGCTTTGTAATAATTTCATAAACTTTGAAAGCAAACAAAAATCTGTACTAAACTAAACAAGGGGTAATCCATGTTGAGGTGGTCTTTTCCTGCTTCAGCAGGGGCTGAATTGTTACAGGGTTGTCATGGGTATGTGAAGGGTGATGTCTATAATGGCAGACAGGTATATCCCCTGCCTTGTTGTATAGGACTTAGAGTTTACACCCATAAACAGGGTGGGCTTGCTGCTGTGAGCAAGAATGTTTTTGTATTGGAGAGATAGAGCTGAATTAATTCTCTTCCAGGCATGGTAGAATGAGGTGTGTGCTGTTACCCCCTTGCTGATGGCAAGAGCCCAAAAGCCAGGCAGCAGAGAGCACGTGGCAGAGTGTTCAGTCAGCCTGTGTGCAGAGGTGCCAGCTGGGGCAGACAGAGGAGCTCTTGGCCTTGGAGCTACTGAGGAGAGAGATCTTTGTCATCTGTGCACTGTGGCAAGAGAGACTCCCCATCCTGACTAGTTCAGGAGCTGGTTGAGGACCCTGCAGGCACCAAACCCACCATCTCAGCACTGTTGTTGCTTTAGTCCCTAGTGGAGTGTGCTGAGAGCAAAGAAAACATCTCGTGTCATATCTTTGTGGAAATTACCTTGAAGTAGCACTGTCACAACCTCAGGACAATGCAACTTTTAAGTCAGAGGAAAGATTGAAACAGATAGTGACAATGTCAGAAGTAAAACTGAATCTCTCTTCCCTTCTCAAATCCCCTTCAGTTTTTCCAGTCCAAGGCTGAACTGTGATATCTCTGTACTTTATCAGAGTATGTTGGGTACTTAAAACAGATAAGACCTCTCATTGACTGTATCCTGGTTTTCTTGAAAAATATGGTTCCATTACCATTGGAATGTTAACTGCAGCAGATTTGGATCTACAAAAGATGAGAGCTGGTATTTCTGAGCTCTTCTTTCGGAGTTTCTCATTTTAGTTTAACACTGCAGAAACCAGTTTCATCAAGCCCGTTATTTAAGGCAGAGTTGAGGGGGATTTTGTTGCTTCATGTAATTCTTTCTTGTAACTGATTTACCTTGGTTATTTCCAAGATAGATATACCTATTTCTGTGGTATAAAGCATTGAATAAATTCTCACAGTTAATTCTTTTAGCAGAAGAGTTCTGTATAAAGCTCTTTTACAAGAAGAAACAAATTATTGAGATTTAAAAAATAAAAGATGTTAGTATTCATGTGCAGAAAAATATTAGCAGTTATAACAGGTTGCAGCAGTTCACCTTCAAAGGGTCATCATCTCTTAAATCTGATGACTACTGGAAGAATGAGTAAATTTTTGGGAGAAAGTATGAGTTGTTTAAACAGCGATTTGCTGTCATATTTTTGGATGGCTCATTTATGTAGCTTGTGGGACATTTCCTGAAGTTACTACAGGCAAAGCAGATGTTTAAATGTGTTAAATTGGAAAAGAAGCTGTTTATCTAAAAGTGCATTAAAGTAAATGCTGTTTAACTTAAAATCTTTGCATTTATAGCACGTGTTGCAAAATTCTAGGTTATTTGGTAGTGCTAAATATGTATATAATAAATGCTGCTATTCACTAAACAGCAAGATAACTCTATAGAATATTTTTCCTCCAAAAGCATTTTAGGGCTGTAGTGGGGTTCTCTTCTGCCTGAACACAACTTGTGTCCTCTTCTTTTTATGCCATATTAATGAGAAAAGATGATAGTTGGATCAAGCAAAAAAATGTGATCACAATATTGGCTCAGGGCTTGCAGTTCAATACTAAAGTGTAATGGCCATGTGTAGATTATTAGATATTGTTCCCCCCACAAAACCACTTTATTGTCTGATATGTTGAAGTATGGATAGACTCTATGCATTAGGAAAAATGACCTTACTTCATAAAGGCTTGAACAGTGAGGGACTCCATCAGTACTGCACTGAGCATTGTAGAAGGGAGGCTTTGCAAATACACACTCTTAGACACTTTCCACAGGGCCAGAACTGCATATTCCTCTGTGAGAGGTGTTGAATAACCAGGCAGAAAAAGATGAAGTCAAATGACCGATACAAGATGGAGGAAAGGTAAACTGTATTTTGTCTTCCTTCTGTTAGAGGAACTGTTTGTAGGAAGATGAGATGCATGCTCTGGGATAAGAGTTGTCAAAGAGTGTAACAGCTGGTGTGCTTCAGAGCTTCCTTTTCCCCTTTAGATTCAAGATATAGAAGGTTTGAGTTTAATCTTCTCCTCAGAGGACTGAAATATTTACCTGTGTGAATCTTTCTGTGGGAAGAAAGCAGAATACAGAGGAATTCTGCTGATCTTTGGTTCCCATCCCTCCAGGACACCCACTCATCTGTTTTGGGGGAATTTGAGATAAAGTCCAATTAAGACACCTTCACTTGATTCAAGGTTGGGAAAGACAACCTACTCTTTTTTCCTTTCTTTTCCCAGTGAGATAAAAAAATTGTAACAAAATGTTTCTATCATAGGGTAATATAGAAAGAAATATGTATTTCTCTGTCTCTGACCCCTTTTCATTGCTTCATTTGGAGCTTAACTATAAAATAGGAAGTCATTGAAAATTTTTTCTCCAGGAAGATGTGCCAATTAGCTCGTGGTGCAGATTTGGTGTTTGAGTACATCTGTTGTGGGTCTGCTGCACAGCCTGGGGTTGGACAGGAACAGGAATGAACAGTTACACAGACCAGTTTTATTCTACGTACGTACAAAGTATCTTCTCAGTGATGTGAATATTAAAGATGTCCCCAGGAGAGGGAAGTAACATGCAAGTAACATGTCACACTTAAATAGCATTGCTGTGACAAGTGGATACCAATTCATACCAATATGCTGTACCCCTTCTTGGAATTACTTCCAGTTAGCTGCAGTAGAAGGGACAACATGAAGCATCAGTGAAGCTGTAAGGAAGAAATCTGGTGATGAAATCTGATGTATCAGTGCAGAGTCCCCAGAGAAGCAGGGGCTTGCTTTGGTTCTGCTGAAATTGGGGAGCAAGATGCTAAGACAGGGCCCCAGCTCCCAGACATAACTAGAACAGGAACTGTGGGTCAGGCTGCTGGGGAGAAGAGGGCTGGCAAGTGGCCTGTCCCTGCCTTCCTGGCCAAGGCCTGTGAGAAGCCAAAGCCAAGTCTGACAGAGTTCTGCTGGGCGTCGTTTCTGACCTTGTCCCCTCCTTTCCTCCTCCACCGTGCTGCCACCTCTGACTCTCCCAGCATTCACAGGAAAACAATGTGAAACAATGCCTTTCTGTGCTAGGGCTGATAAAATAGCCATTTCTTTCCCAACAGCTGTAAAAGGAACCCTCCCTGCTCTTCCTGGGTGGTGGAGAGATGCAGCTTTATCTGGGAAATTAATCTGGGAGCAGAGACGGGTTGGCTCTTCTCGGGCTACCACCCTTCTCCTGGCAGCAAGCAGAGGCACCACTTGTTCTGTTCTGCCTGACCCTCTGTCCTAGTGCTCCACATGCCAGCTTGCCCTGTGTCACTGGAGTGCCAGCCTGCCCTGTGCCCTGGAAACCTTGGCATTTCCCATGTCACTGGAGTGGCAGCCTGTCCCATGCCTGGCAACCCTGGCCTGCCCCATCCAGGGGACTCTGGCCTGCCCTGTGCAGGCAGAGCTGCTGGCACAGGCTGCTCCCACCTTGCCTCTCCACAGCAGTGAGCACAGCCAGGGGTAGAAAACACAATGCTGAGAAACAAAAATGTACCGTTTTTGTTATGGCAGTGCTGACATCCCTGATAGACCCTGGCCTGGTACAGCCTGAGGAAAGCAATTTTTCTCCCTCCTGGAGCAGAGGCTGCTCCAGCCCTTCACAAGGAAGCTGGAGACAAAGGGGTCAACTGCAGATCCTGTCCCTGCTCCTCTGGGGCCTTGTGGTGACAGAACTGGGCCACCAGCCCTCCAGCCATGTCAGCCCAGGTTACAGCCCCACCACCAGACCATTCTCATCCCTCCCTGCCCATGCTGGAATGCACAGCCTCCCACCATCTTCAGTCTGACTGCCTCTGAAAATCAGGTTGTTTTATTTAAAGCCTGAAAGGCACCTCCTTTCAGGCACCTGTTTTTGAAATGTTTGGTGCTAATGGCCATAACAAGTCTGGGTATTACAGTGAAATGATTACAGGAAAAATCTGCCTTGTTTCTAACAGAGTAACTCCAGAGCACATGTAGATTCTTCACATTTTTAATGCTTTTACCATATGAAAAATAATGTGTTCTGTGCAATTGCTTCTAGTATTTAATTCGTTTTTCATCATCTCCTATCTTGGAACATCCCTCTCCCTCTTAACAACATACTTTCCTAGATTTCATGGCAAAGGACAGGATCAGCTCTGTGTTGCCATAATATCTTTTGAAGCAGAAAATTGTTTCCAGATTATCTAATGTGGGATGAAAAAAACATCATATTTATGGATTGGTAAAACAGATAGACTTCCAGTTGAGGTTAGTTCCAGGAAGGTTTTGTGATGATTATCTGGGAAAAAAAAATGTTTTCATTATTAAGTGTCAAAAATGCTGCATTAAAGTTTGTTAGAGTATATTTATCCCTGGGTTTTAGTACTTGCTTTTGTTCCAAAGGTTACTGTAGCCTGCACCAGTTTCTTATTTTAAAACTTATAATAGTGGAAATTCCATAACGTATTTCTTGGTTTGAAATGAATTAAGTCAGATTCACTATTCTTCTCATCACCCTTCAAAATACCATTCAACATGAAGACAGAAAAGTAAGATGCGTGCACTGCATTAAATTGCAGTAAGAAGAAGTCTGCTGGCTGGGGACTGACTGAGCACCCTCTTCTTCCCTGCTTGTGTCTGTTAGCACCTCATTACTTGTTTTGCTGCCCTGTTTTCTCAGCCTCTGGGTGTTTCTGAGTCTCTCCTGGCTATGGTATCTTTGTGCTATCCCAGGAAACCTCGTTAATTCCCTGAATGTGAATGAAATAATTAGCCTGGGTAATCTGTCTGGCTGCAAGCAGGGCTGGTTACTTGCTTTTTATCACATCACCTTGCTTTTGGCTGCTATTGGTACCTACATTTGAGTTTATAGGACTGTTATTGAGTGATGCTATTGCTTTGGCCACCAAACAGCAACTGCAGCTGGGGTGGCCAGAGTGTGGCTGCTCCCATGTGCACAGGATGCTGCAGTGGTGATGGATGGGCCATGCAGCACAGTGAGCCTCTGTCTGAATTTGTCTGTCCCATTTTCTCTCATCAGTCACTGCTGCTGGTCTCAACCACTTGCTCTTTGAGAAGTTTTCTTCCCAGTCATCTTCCAAAACCACAGCCTGCTGTTAGAATTTCCTCCTGCATGTCTCTGCACACACTTAATGGCTGTAATAGAGGGATGCCTTTTCAGAAGGTCCCATACTGATGTGTGTCTATATTGTGGTGTGTCATTGACACACTGGCACTTGTAAGACTGGTTTGGAGCCAACTGAGTAAGTCCCATGGTACCTGACTAATATATGCATTTATGCAAACAGATAAACACACAAATGTTAGCCTTCACATCAAAAAAAAAAAGTATTGTTCTTGTTTAGTGACCTTTCATTCCTAAGGAAAACATTGATTATACTTATTGTAGTTCTTCATCTCTTTTCTTCTGCTTTTTGGGAATTTCTCGGGATGTGTGCATGAAAGAAAATGTGTTTTATTGTAATGTTGTCCTACAGCCTGCATTTGGTGTCCTGTGCCTCTCTGTCACATTTCTGTCCTTTTCAAAGCAGACAGTCGTGATGTCAGGTGCAAAGGATTTGGACTGGAAAGCAGTCAGCTTGGGCAGATTAAATGCTTCCCAGACAAAAATCCTGGGTTTGGGGAAAGTAAAAATAGTAACAAGAAGTGTAAAGTCTTTAATCCTGAAACCTTAAGTACAGACAAAATGATTGGCCCAGTGTAGGTAAAAGATAAAATGCATGTAATGCTGAAAAGCCTTTTCTCACTAGTTCCAAGAGGCATTAACAAATTGTTTTAGGTGCCTGTCTTGTGAGATCATTAGAAGTTTATGATTTGGTGGTTTGTGTTGTTCTTTTTAACTAAGCAGATTTTTTTTTAATTGTCTGTTACCATGCAAAAGCTGTCCAAACCAAGATGTGGTAAGCTGCTGCAATGAGGTATATGCAAACTGGTACCCAATGGCCTTTGCACGAACTCTGTAGTGTCTTTCCAGTCCTGTGGTAATCGTTCACCTCGAAAAACAAGTCTGAAAGCAAATATATCTGGCTTTAACAAACGGTTCTCTTGTCTTACAGAGAGAGGATACAAGCCATGGAGAAACAGATTGCCAGTTTAACTGGTCTTGTTCAGTCTGCGCTTTTTAAAGGGCCAAATACAAGTAATAGCAAAGATTCTTCTAGGTAAAAACAGAATTCATCTGTAATGATTTTAGTAATCAATCAACAAAAATATATTTGAATGTAATAGTAAAAAAATCCTGAATGCTCAATCATTTTTAAGTTTCTTTATCATCTCCATGAGAATGCTAGGCAGAGAGGAAGAATATGCCAAATGATAGATGGATATTAACTGCATTACTCTTCTTTGTGATAAAAAAATTAATATAGCTACATCTCTGTGCTTTCTACTGCTTATACTCCATTCCTTGCTTAACTTGTACTAAAAGGTGATTTAAAAAAAACAACCTGGCAAATTACTGGTGATTTAAACTAAAAATATGTATGTTAGACAAGGCCATTTAATTTGTTGAATATAAGCTTCATTACAGTCTTTATAGTTAGCAAACTAAAATTACAATTTTTCTTGTTATTACTTAGTGAGAAGATGATGTTGAAAATTGTGTCCAGCAAGAGCAGTGTCGACACTGCAGGTAAGATAATTCACTTTTAATTTACAACTTATTCAGGTATATGAATAGCTTTAACATTACAAACATCCCAGCTTATGGAAATGTCAAATTTACTTAAATTTCCATGGCTATACTGTCAGAACTGAAGTTTAAGTGCAGGATATGGGAGTTGATCACATCTTTAAGAGAGGAATTTCTGACAGGTTGAGATGGTATTTGGAATGAATTTCACACCTGTGCTGAATGGTTTAAATGAGATGCAGAACCTCTGCATCTGGTGAATTTTCCAGTGACTCATCCTGTCTATAGAGTCTGTATATATATATATATATATATCTGTCTTTAACCCTAGATGTGTCCAGATTGCTATAGAAGACTAAATATTTAATTCCTTTTCTAGTTTACTATGGATGTAATGACACCAAGAAATTTAGCCGTCAGCAAGACAGCACTTTCCCTAATTAAGCCACATTGATCTGTTACTAATTACTGGTGTGCACCTAAACTGTTCAGAGCAAGCACCAATTATGAAGCCGGTCTTGTTTTAGCGTCCCACTTGGAGAGCTGTTCAGTGTGTAAAAGATGAGTTCAGGCTGTTGTGAGGGAAGATTTCCATGTGGTGGAAGCTCTTTGTGAATGGGCTGCTGCAGAGACGTCCGCAGGGTATTCCTGTGCCGGTGTGGCTCCTCTTCACCTTTGTCATGCACTGAATGCAAATAAAGGCACTTCCTGGTAGTGCTGTTCCCACAGGGAGGTCTGTGCTCCGGCAGGCAGTAAACCACACACATTTATTAGCAAATCTATTATGCTCCTAAGTAGCCTTTCTGTTGGAGCTGTTAGCTCACCTTCAGCATTCCTGTTTGTCTGGAATTGCACTATGTCCTCCTAATCGACAGAAACCAAACTAGACCTGGAAACTATCAACCATATGGAAGAGAGAAAGAACTAAAGTCCTGGTACTGAAGCTTTGCTCCCAAGCCACTCTCTGGTGCTGTTCCAACTCTTCCCTTCCTGCTGGCCTCTGGATGGGGAGAGAAATACTTAAAGCTTTGAAGAAATAAGTTGTAATTTTTCAGTTTCAGACAATATGACAAAAAGTCTGTCATTATTCAAAACAGCTGCAAAATGGTCTTAAGATTTTTCCCTATTGCAGGGTCATTATAGACTGAGAATTTATGGCATTTCCCACTTGCACAGGCCTCACCTTATATAAAGCACTTATGAAACCCTCACAACCAGCACATACAGTGCCTTGTGTTCCTCTCTGTAGTGCATTGCAAACAGCAGCCTCTCTGCTTTCCCTGTGATGGTACCAGTTCAGACAAACACTTGGTGGGGGGACCTGATCTAAGTGGAGCCTGCTTTGAGTGGGAGTTTGGACCTCCAGAGGTCCCTTTAAACATGAAATATTTAGTGATTTGTGTGTGCATGTGTAAATGTACACTCACTTAAATGAGAAATGGGAAAACAACCTTACATAAAGCAAAGGCGGGGATTCCCTGGGAAGTCACGCCCAGTGCACCAGAACAGTGTGGTTCATCTGACCAGCAGCTGTTTCCTGTTCCCAAAAACTCCTCACTTGCTACCTTATCACATGGCTGACAGGTCCCTGAAATGACAACATTACATCTAACAGCTGCAGTTGCAAGCATGGTAGGGGAGATGGAGGGTGGGGAGTGTAATTTACTGTCAAAGGCCAGATCATCATCTGTCACTTACTGACAGAGTCACTGGCTTTGTCACATGGCCATGAGCCTATCCAGCATATGAATAAGGATTCCAGCATTCAGCTCATGCTGTAGAAGCCTTTCTCATCACTTGGGAGAAGGGGATAGGACAGTGAGAACTGCCATGCAGCCAGCAGTCTGCAAGGATCCCTACCAGTGCTGTAAAGTACAGTTGTAACTCCAGCACTTGCATCCCTATATCCTGTCCTTCCAGCATGACTCAGCCACAAAATCAATTTCTAGCAGGTAAGGAAAACAAGGTGTCATGACCTCAGTATACTGCAGTACTGGAAGTCAAAACAGGTATTATTGAAGACTGATGTATAAAAGAATAGTCTTGTATAATGGAATATTTTGCTTTTGCACCTGCAATTGCTCAGGACATGGTCCAATAAGTCAATGCAGTCCAGCTTTCTTGAAAATTAGGCAACCTGCCAGAATATGCTACAGAATGTTTCTCCTTTTTGTAAATATGCTTGGGTTCAAACATGCCAGCAGGAGCAGGAAACACCTCTGCTGACCACTGCTTTGCTCTTCAATTCACCCAAATCTTTATTAAGTATAGCCATTTAGGCAGTTGGCTGCCTTGCATCACAATTCCACTTGACAACTGTGCACTGAGATACCAGTTTTAGCAATTTTAAAGACTATTTGAAAGACAAAGTAGTATAAAATGTTGATTGAACAGTCCTTTCTAGAGCTCTGATAAGCAAAAATGCGAATTGCTTCCTATTCTAAAAAATAAAACATCTGTGCAAGATAATATTGACCCATCAATGTTGAACCAACATTGTATTTTATAGTATATGTTCCAGTGATGGGAGACTTTGATGCAAAAAATAGAGAACTACATCCCTTGTGCTGGGAAAGAACCCAAAATTTCTAAACCCTTGATAACTCTATACAGCCAGATTGTGAATACTCTGGTATGTTATATGAACCAAATTGTTGCATTTAACATCCTGTTGCTTTGCCAGTCTGTAGAAGCCACTGTCTTTAGCCCCAAACATTAAGGACTCTGAAGAAACCCAGCTTTTTCACTGAGGAAGATGAGTCTGTAATGACAATGCTTGTCTGCATTTCTTGTCTTTTATTGCTTTAGGCTCAGATCTTTCATGGGGGATGGGTTCAAAGAGCAGTAACCCTCCACAGACTGGCTATGTCTCTTCTGCTCATGTTAGGAGAAATCCCATGACTGAATCCTTATAAAGATCTTCAGTTCCTGAAACACAAATGGCATCAAGGAACTCTTCACTTAGAAACAGCATGTGATTCTAAAACCAAACCATACTAGTAAGAGTCACCATGAGATTACTAACAGATATCCTGAGAAATACTCACATGCTCTCTTTTCTGTCATATTTTTGTTCATCTACTAGAGATTGATTGATAGACTGAATCCTGGATTGATTTATTAGATTGAGATCAGTTGTTTCATGGATTACCAAAAAAGAAGGAATAGCTTTTTGCTAGTTGCTGCCTTGTTAGAAGAGGAGACATTTCAGTATTCCCTGAGAAGGGGATCAGGGAGTACAACCTTCTGCATTAACACCAGCAGTACAAAACAAGAGGAAGATGGCAGCAGGGAGAAATAGTAAAAACATAGGGCTCAGATTTGATTCCTCATTCTTTGTGAACTGTCTTATCATCTGTGCATATCTGTGTGCCTTTCTCACATGCATGACTTGCTGTGATGACCTGTGAATTAAATTGCTGTCCATATCTGCTTGCTTATCACAGACTCAAAGACAGAGCACGCTAATCTTAGAACCCTGTCAGCATTTGCAGATAAAATGATCCTGAATTCTTTCTGGATCAATAAGGTGAAGTTGCACACTAGTGTATATTTAGAATATTTTATTATTTTTAGGGTGATTTAGTGCCATCTGCTTACTGTCACATCTCCCCAGATAATGCTTGAAAATATTGTGGCTCTTTAATAAGATTAGTAATTTGAGAAGAAACTTTGCTGAGTGTCTTCTGGAGGCCTTTTGTCCCAACCTGCTTCAAAATAAAATCTTAGCATTTTAGAAAATAAAATCTGGAAAATGGAAGGAGAGCAGTGTCTTTGCAACTATAGCAAAGGTCAAGTGTCAGGGAGTAGAAGTCGTGTTCCTTATCCCCCGAGCACACAGCAAACCTTTCCTCTTTCTGCACATCAGTTCTCTTTGTACTCTAAAATAGAAGCTTAGTTCATTAACCTTTGTAAAAAGAGTTACCTTTTTTTGTTTGTCCAGAGCATTAGGATATTATGGTGGGAGGCTGAATTTCCTTTACCTAGCTCAAGAAGGGGTTTATTTAAAAACCCAAGAGCCAGTGCTGTTTCTTTCCCTTAATCCATCTGGCCTCACATCTAATCGCAAAGCTACAGCCTGGGACTATTTCCAAAAGTGAGCTACACTCCCTAGATGAAGCAGCCCCTCATTCAGCTGCCCTTTTATTCTTCCTTGATGAAAATATGAGTATCTGAGAAATCAGCTGCTGATCACTATTGCTCACGTGGTGTCTTGTGTTCCACACGCCCTGGAGCCAGCGGCCCCACTGCGTTTCACGGGCTCTGAGCACTCTGCAGCGGGGACACTGTGGCAGCCAAGAGCACCTCGTGGCAAAGAGAGGTGGCTGAGGCAGCAGCGGAGGAGGAGAGCTGCTTAGGAGGGAGTTGGAGACATTTATTGCTTACAGAAGCAGATCACAGTCCATCTACACTAAAAGGAAAGCAGGCACCCCTTCCTGAGAAAATATGTGAATTGACTGGGGTCCAGCATGGGGGGAGGGACTGGTGGGGTCTGATTCATGCCTTGGCTGCCTCATCACAGGGTCGGGGGCTGAGGTTTTGGAGCTTTTGCTTGAGGCAAAGAACAGCAGAAAGGTAGATGTGCTTTCAAAAATAGTCCAGATTTGTGGCCAGGGATCAGAACTCTTGGAGGCTTATCCACATTTTTCAGACTCTCTGGTGGTTTCTGTCTGTAAGGTTTATGAACTAAATACCATTTTCTTAAAAAAAAAACCAAAAGGCAAAAAATAGTGCATGTGGGAGGAAAATAGATGCTTGACTGTAGGAGAAACTGCAGTGTACATGTAGCCAGATAAGTATTAGCATATATTAGACTGAAGCATGGAGTGGGTACATAATGGCAGTGAACAAGGACTGTTTATTTCTTGAGTGTTGCTTTCTGTTAAGGAGCTCTTTGAAAGTCAAGAGAGCATTGAATCATGCAGGAGTATAGCAAAATGTGCAGCAGCTTGCCCAGCAGTGTAATGACGAGTGCTGCTGTTGAAGCACCAAGCAGCTCTAGCTGGAGCACATTCAGGGAAGGTACAGCATTACAGCAGCCTGCACCAAGCTAGGGCAGCTTTTTGTCTGAGCATGTCTCCAGGAGCCCACAGCATGGCACACAGTGTGTGGCATGGATCCAGCCAGAGGGGCCTGTGCTTTTACTGAGCACAATTGCAAATGAAGGTAAGGTAACATGATTCTTAAAAACACATTTTTTTAAAAAATAAAGATAGGCCGGTGTAACTTCTGTCCTTTAAGAATCTGTGTCTCCCAGCTGAATTTTGCAAAGGCTGAATTTGAGGTATCCACACCTGTTGGAAAAAGAATAACAGTGTGCTGTTATGCTGAGCTGTACTTAGGCACATTTGGAGGAATTGTTGAAAAGACTGTGAGGTGTAAGAGCATGGGGGGAGAACTTCCCACTCTAGGATTTGTACTCATTCCAATTAGAAGATGTGTCATGCGCTTTAGTGCACTGAAAATTTGCCTTCAGCAGGCAAAGCTCACAACACTGGTTTTTGTTTGATTTCATTAAACTTGATAGAATGTGTGCTTGTGGGAACAAATGATGACCAAAATCCCTGTGCAAATCCATGGATGAGCTATTTTCTATTTCCTCAGATTTCTTTTTTTTAATCATAGAGAAGGAAGAAATTAAAGTAGGGGATGACCTAATCATAGAATAGAATCATGGAATTACTTGGGTTGGAAAAGACCTTCCAGATCATCCAGTCCAACCATTAACCTAACACTGCCAAGTCCACAACCAAGCCAGGTCCCTAAGCACCACATCTACACATCTTTTAAATACCTTCAGGGATGGTGACTCAACCACTTCTCTGGGCAGCCTCTTCCAATGCTTGATGACCCTTTTGGTGAAGAAATTTTTCCTAATATTAAATCTCCCTGGGTGTAACTTTAGGCCATTTCTTTTTGTCCTATCATTTCTTACCTGGGAGAAGAGACCAACTCCAACGTCCTTCCAACCTCCTTTCAGGCAGCTGTAGAGAGCAATAAGGACCGTGAGACTCCTTTTTTCCATACTGAACACCACCAGCTTCCTCAGCTGTTTCTCATCAGACTTGTGCTCCAGACCCATCACCAGTTTTGTTGCACTTCTCTGGACATGCTCCAGCACCTCAATGTCTTTCTTGTAGTGAGGGGCTGTTACCACCATAGTTCAGGGAGCAGCAGCCATCTGAGCCATTTGAGATCAAGGAAAAAGGTGAATTTGGCAGTGTGTGGCAGAAAAGTTTGCAGGACTACATAGTGCTGGACTTAAAAAATGAAGTTTGTCATACTGACAGTCTGCCATTTTGTCTGCTGGGGGAGTGTAGGGGCGGAAGGGACATATCAGAAAAAAATTTGAAGAATATGGGTATGTAAGTGCAAATTGTGAGAAGGAGTGGACGTTTCTATTAGCTGATGAGCTGGAATTTGCTTGTTCTCTCTAAACAGAGCTTCTTCCCAGGCACTTGAGACTGAAAAGAACAAGCTTGGCATTGTTGCTGTGTAGAGGAACAGCATTCTTTAACAAAGAAAGTTTTGTGAAGACAACAATCATTATTTTCAGAGTGTGGCTCGGCTCATTTCCTTGTGTTATGCTGTATTCCTTTCTGACAGACTGAAAGGGAGTGGGTAGATGAAACATGGCTGGAGAGCCTCTGCCACACCATCATTTCATTTCTCTGGTTTTATAGAGTTGCTGATGGAGATACCTGTTAGAAATAATGCAACTGTCCTTTAAGCAGTGAAGCAAGATTCTCTATAGAAATATTTTCCCTATATTTGGCAGTTTGACTGAATCCCTCTCCTGTGATGATTAATCAAGAAATATGCAATTCAGGAGTCCTATAAATGAATTTGCATCAACTTGTTCTCAGACATCTCCTGGGAGGACAGTCCCGAAGTTACTTTCAGGACCAATTTGATTTGTTGCTGTTTTGTGTAATCTGTAGTTATAACTTATTATCCCATCTCCACTACATGTGGTAGAAAGCAGTCCTGGTAATGGAGTGCTCTGATAGAACTGAGGTTCCAGCACAGATACACTCTGATACTGTGCAGGATTCCCTCAAAATACATTAGATAAGGAGGTGCCAGTCCCTGTTAATACTGAGCGTTGGGATCCATCGTTTTCTCGTCCATCTGTGTGAAACACCTGTGGATTCAGTGGGCAGAGGGAGGATCATGTTTGCACCTTCTCTGCTGTGAGCTCAACCTCTACTGCTGCTTATTGCAGGTGCTGCCAGCATATCTGGGGGGAAGAATGCCCTGGGAGCTGTGGAGTCAGCTGCCATCCACCACCCTGCTGGAGCCCCAGCAATGCAAGTCAGCCTGCACGGTATGAAACGCAACGTGTCGGATCTGCGGCTGCAGCTGCACCAGATGAAGCAGCTACAGGTATGATTATCTGGATAGTGCTGGGGAAAAGGTGGGATATCAGCAAATGCCTTTTTTCCTCCCTCCCTCTCTCTCTTTGTCTCTCTTTGAGCTTTTGTACAAGTGAGTCTCGGTAGCAGAGTTCTAGCAAAGGGCAGACCCAAGTACCACAGACACAAAAGCTTGCATAGCCCTCAAGGTGTGAGAATTAGCTCTGTTAAACTACTGCTGCTCAGATATTGAGAAAAAAATTGGTTTCCAGCTTTGTTGGATGACTCTAGACATTAAAGCACTGTTTATATTACAATAATATCAAGTCTGTGATTACAGTTTGGACCCTGCTATGCTACGTGCTGTATAAACACATCAGAAGAACCATGTTCCTGCTCCATACTGTTTACAGCTGAGACAGATTTTAAGTCCCTGAATAAACAACTTTGATGTCAGGAAACCCAAATGTAGCAGAGGATCAGTGGACTTGCATTAAGCCAGAGTTTGAGTTCTGTATTTACAGAATCCAGAAAAATGGCCAACTTGAACAGTAAGAAAAAAAGGTGTTTTAAGTGTTGCTGCAAACGTTTGTTGGGCCCTACTTACCCATTTTAACAATACCTTCCTAGTACACATCAACATCTCAAAACCTGCAAGAAACAATACAATCAATGAAGAGTTAACCAAATAGTATGTTGGCACATAGAGTCATACTGCAAATATAAATATATGCTGTTCATCTCAGACACTGAGAAAATAAGCATAGACAGCTGTACAGGTCTTCAGCCCTTCACTTAATTGGAAACTGCAGAGCACTGTGTATTGTCTCAGAAGATGGAAAAGAAGGCAGAGCACTTTCTTGTAAGACAAAGTGGACAGCAGGGGAAGCTTCAATACTCTGCCAGTCCTCTTTGCCCAGAAAGTGACATCACATGCTTGGTATTGCCTGGCTGCAGCTACTGCTTCTATAACCAGGGTGATTCTGAATGGTGCTATGTCAATCACGTTCGATTTGCTGATTAATTTTAGAACAAAATAATGATAATACAAATCAGAATTCAGAGCATCTTTTACCTTCACCTCCTTATCTACTGGAAATTGAATTATGAACCAGTAATAGAGCAAAGGAGCAGAAGGTTGAGGTAAACATGAGTATAGGAAAATGTGTTTGACTGAAGGTCCTGTCATGTCTTGTGCTCTGTTTGCTGGGAATGAAGAGATGGCAGAAGGAGTTTGGAGCAAAGAGTTGGGTCAGGTGACTTCTGCCTGTGATACAGCTCCCATGTGTTCAAATTTTCAGTTCAGGATGAGTATGTTCCAATAGCAAATGTCCCTTTCAAAAGCTATTCTCAGCAGTGCTGCCTACCTACGTGCCAGCCATCGTGTTCTCCATCTCCCATGGGATCTCTGCCCTGGCACACTATGTGTAAGTGCATATTCTTCCACATTTGTGCTGCAAACCACTGCAGCCCCTCTCCTTCTCCACACCATGTGCCAAATGCAGCTCTTGGCAAATGCCTGTGGTCTGGCCCCCAGCTGTGCTCAGCACGTGGCCTCGGAAAGGCAGCGGCTGGAGGCTGCAGTGCTGCTCGGAGGCAGGGAGCACATCCTTCTCACAGGGCTGCTCACCAAGGACGTGGCATTTCCCCAGCTGTGCCTGGTCTCCATGGCCCTGCCCAGGGCAGAAGCCTTGCTTTTGATCACACATAACATTGTGGCACACAGGAGTGAAGAAATTTCTGCCATCTGCACAAATCAGTGCTGCCAAGGAGGTCTTGAGAAGGGAAAAAGGACATCTACCGAGTGTGCTCATTAATTAAACTCTGGCTGGTTTGTCTTAATTCAGAAATTATAGCCAACTTGGTGCATTGAGCTAGTTGGAAGTTGAGAAATTTTGATAGTAATTTGTAAGAACCTGTAGCTCAAGGGAAACTTTGGTATGTTACACATTAATTCCATTCATGAGAGTTTCTGCCATGGCATTCCTGAATTATTTTGAAAAGGAGCTCACAGTTTGTAGGGCAGCAAGTGAAACAGGCAGTGTTTTAAAATTAAGAGTGTTGAAATACCACATTTTTAATGAGATATTTTGTGCTACATCTTTTCAAAAATAATTATAAGTAAAAGAGAAAAAAATACTTTTCTGGTTTCCCAGATTGTTTTCATTTTATGTTTCCCAGTGCTTCATATTTTTCAATTTCACTGTTTCTTCTGGGCTGGCAGTCAGTTTGTTCCTGTTTGTGTGAATTTTTTATACAGTGACAGACTGGAAGAAACAAAAATATTAAAAAGATGATTGCACAGGCACAAAATTTGGCAGGATAACTAAGAAAGAGGAACAGGACATAAAACTGTGTTTAATAGTGTGTGTTGTTTAATTTTCAATTGATGTTACCACTGTTACTTCATACTAATTTTCTTAAAGAATCAGAGAAATACATAATAGAAAAGACCCATTCATTCTTGTAGCCTTTGTTTGTGCTGGCAGAATCTTCTTTTTAAACCATATCCAGCAGCAATGGATCCAGAAGTACTGATTCACACACCAGATAAACATATGTTACAAGATGCCACCAAAAGTTAAGACTCAGTCTGTGGCTGGATTTTGAACAGAGGTTCTTAACATAGAGACATTGCCTCATGGCTGTTGCTAGAGGTGGTGTACACTTCTTGCTACTACACTTGGCATGTCCTAAGTGCTCTGATTTTCAGAGACATTCAGGACAGACTAGTTTCATGGTGCTGTGCAGCTTTCCTCACTGCCAGAGATAGGCTGCAACCCAGCCTTGGTCCTGGATGGGTTTGCTCCTGATAAGAATTGAGCCCATGATGAGTTTAGTGGGGTTGTTCATTCTGTGCTCCCAGAGAACTCTTAGCAGCAGGTTTGAACCAAGCCTTAGACTACATGGTATATATCATTAGCTTAAATGTACATTGGATTTTTTTTGTCTACTCCTTCTTTTCTTTAATTGAACTCATTTTAAGGGAGCACAGTTAGATATGATTAATGTTCCCCATTAGGAATGTGTTGGCATGCATACTTTTCTTCCACTCAGCGCACTGTTTGCAAGGAAATCAGTGCTGCAGAAAGGACAGAAAATGTAATAACAACACTGTCATAAATGGTATATGATACTCAGTCTCACAAGTGTAACTTTGAATTAGAAACAAATATATTTTGAGCTGCGTTATAGAACTGGAGGCACCACCTTTAATCAGTGTATGTAACAAACTTCAGGAACGAGATACTTAGATTCCACAGAGGTCCTGAGCTGCAGGGAGCCAGTTCTTGTTTGTGGCTGTGCACTGTAGCTCATGGGGAGGTGGCTGGCCCAGAAGACTCCCCCAGAAGAGCCTGGGAGGCTCCCACTGGGCAGGTCATGCTTGACTCCTAATGAGGACCAGAGTTGTGAACTAGTGCTTGGTTTTCTAGTTACCTGTCTCATAGATAATAATTGGTTCAGAGTGAACTGAACTAGTTATCAAATTATTCCTGAAGTGGGTGCCAGAGGCAGAGCTGGGGTACTTGTGTGAGAGCAGTGACAAATAATGGCTGAAGCACTAGATGAAGAAGAGGGAAAAGGAAGGTATCTGGAGAGATTAGTGATGCTGGAAGTGAGACTCAAGGGTAAGGAATGTATGAGAGGGTGCTAGAATTCTAAAAACACATGTTAAATCTGTTTCTGTTTGATTGCTGCTTGCAGTTACAAGTTAAGGTAACTCTAACTAGCAAGAAATTGTCATTTGATGGTGACAGGAAAGCCTCCATTGCTTTTTCTTACTTTGGGGCACTTGCCTTTAGAACTTTGGTAGCATTTTAAGAAAGACTTTTCAAGTGTGAATGTCTAAGATTGTTTATTTGGCTTGTTTTCAAGCAAGCTTATAGTACAAAAGGTTCTACTGTGTGGAACCAGAATAACTGTGGCAGATCCATAAAACATCTTCTGCTTGAGGTGGTGGAGTAACAAAAGTGGTTGGAGGGGCAAGCAGGGTGTGCACTTAGCCAGGGAGTCTCACTTCTGATACTGCTGGCAAAAGAAAAGGTAAGAATCAAGTTCAGCTCCAGAACACGGAGGCAAACGTGATGGCCAGAGCCTGCCTCCTTCTGCTCAGCCACAGCTCTTCCCCTGTGCTCCTGCTCTCCCTGCCTCATGCTGTCCTTTGGCTGCTGACTGCCCCAATTGCTCCCCTCCCACAGTTCTTTCTTTCATCTCTCTAAACACATATGTAGGTCTCCCTTCTCATTTTCTGTCCCTGTTCCCCAGGCACGAACAAACTCAGGTTTTCTGTAACTAGCCAATTATTGCATGAATTTTCATAGAAATAGCCAAAACCTTTCTTTGATACCAAGATGAGTCATTTCCCAGACTTCAAGAGCTCACTCCAAACACTGAAGTTTGGGAGTCCTCAGCATACAAGCTTTTCTGAAATCTTACTGTGTTACATTTTTATTTCCTATCCTTATTATCAGAAATACATGAACTTTTATGACTGAAACTTCCTGGTATTGTTCAAGCATTTCATAAATGGACGCAACAAACACCTTAGCTGCACACATCACCACAACAAATATAGATCCTCTACATACCCCCATAATAGGAAGAAACATGTGCCTGCCATTTCACAACCTCATACACTCACACATACTCAGTTTTGCTATTAGTGGAAGTCCCTGTTACCAGCTGAGTAACATCAAGGACTTAAATTCTGGACACCTGAGACTTAAGACTGACTCTGTTAGTGACCTTCTCACTGACCTCAAATCAGTAGTTTCACATATCCTAACTCACTTCCATGAGTCAAATTTCCCCACTTTTTAAAGAGCTGTGAATAAATTGTATGAGTGAAGTGTTGCATACTCATTCACTCATTTTTTCATTCATTTAGGTTTTCCTACTTGAAAATATGACACAATGAAAGAGTTGTGTATCTCAGATAGTTGTGCTGGCCTTGCAGTAAGAGATTTTAATTTATCAAATCCAAACAGTAATCCCATAATGGGGAAAAATACACACATGCATTGTCTTCAAAATAATCCAGATATTATTTCTATATTTCTGTCCTGTTGAAATGTTTTTCAGCTTCATTTTTCAGTAACTGCTAACACTTCTCTTCAGCTGAATTTTGAGCTAACTCCTCCTGCTTGTCACAGCTCAGATTTCAGACACACACATACACACATTTGCAGTGAGGTGTTACCCTTCCTCTCATTGCAGTTGTGTAGCTGGAGGCTACACAAGAGAGTCAGGCACAAGGACTGAAGAGTTGGGAGTGGGGAACTGAGTTTGTTTCTCTCATGCCCATACTGCTTGGAAAGAATTGTCTCAGCAAAAGCTTTTTTTTTCCTTTGATTCTCATGAATTTTCCTAAATCAATTTTAAAGATGTCTTGCTACATTACACTGTCTTTTAGGTAACCCATTTTTGTGATTCTTCCTATTAGGTCATGGGTTTATTTTGTGTGTTAAATGTGCTTTGGCTGTTAAGCCTGGATATTTAGAAGACAGCTGACAGTTCAAGTGCTAGTTTTAAAACTGGAACTTTGTCCCCAGTTAACATAGGTGTTTTTCAAAAACAGTACGAGATGGCTTCTGGGCTAGAGTTGTGTTCATGTTGCATGAATCCTAAAACTGTTGACTAGGTGGAGTCCTGCTTATCACTTTGAATCTCATGATTTGCATAACAGACTTAAACAGGTTTGGTTTGTGTGAGAGTGGCTCATAGCTGCTCCAGGGCTACCCACAGCACAGTTTACCTTCTTACCTGTGTTTTGCTCTGTGAGCTTAGTATCAGTAAGACAATTAATGCTTGAGTTACTTAACATCAGGCTAAAACAAGAAAGAAGGTGTGACTTGCCGTTCTCATAAAATCACCGTATTATAAAGGGGGAGTTTTCTGGTGGGTGAAGGAGGTTTTATGTATTGCAGATGAGCTGTATGCCTGTACCAAATTACACCACATGTTACAGTCCTTCCTCTGCCTCTTGAGAGACTGAAAATTTCCATTCTGAAAACAGCAGTGCATTCCAGCCATGACATTAATGTGTGGGATTATCCACTAGGCACATATGGGCAGTGAGATGCATAAGCTTGCGAGATACACAGAAAGTGGAAGTCAAGCATCCGGCATTCTCGTGAGGCGTAATTAATTCTTGATTCATGTTGAACCAAGCAGAATAAAGGGGCTACAATCCTTGCAGAAGTTATGCACTGCAGGTGATATGCCGATCCCAACATCTTTTGTTTATCAGTTTGAACCTGGAAATTATATATGTACATGGAATAATGTTTATAGGTACAGCTAAAGAGGGAAAGAAGAAGGTAAAAACATTCACTCACTGTAGGGTGGTGTTTATCCCAACCTGCTGAGCTTTGCAATGTATTCTGTTGCCAGGGATGTCAGTCAAGCAGGAAAAATTGAAGTTGATTTCTTTTGTGCAACAGCTGCAGAACCAGGAGATGCTGAGGGCAATGGTGAAGAAAGCAGAGCTAGAAATCAATGGCAAAGTGATTGAAACAGTGAAGAGGCTTGAAGATCCTGTGCAGCGACAGCGCAACCTGGTGGAACAAGAAAGGCAGAAATACCTCAACGAGGAAGAAAAGATTGTGAAGAAGTTATGGTGGGTTGAGAAATCTCTTCAAATTTATTGCTTTTTCCTGTCTTTTTCTTCCACAAAGTAGAAACTTCTACCGCTGTCTTCAGGTGAACTGCAGCTGTATATGCTGTTTTAGCAATGTTTCCTTGCCGTGTGTCACACTGGCTGTGACACTGTGTCAGTGTCCTTCAGCCCACTGGTCCTGACTGGGAGTCCTTCTCCACACAGCCCACTGGGTAAGTCCCACCAGTACCAAGAGTTTCAGCCTCTTCAGAAGTCCTCTGTAAAGGGACAGATGACGGTAAGGACTGTGCCCAGCCCTGTATTCTGGAAGCCTCGCCCTACCCTACCCCTTCAGCCATATGTATAATGCTTTAGGGAAGGATGGAGGAATTTCCTCAAGAAGGGGATGCAAAGGAAGGTAATGAGTTTGGCTTTAAGTACGAAAATCAGATTTCAATAGCAAGTGTTTTGCCTACTTCATGGGAGAGGTAGGGGAAGCTCAAGTAGAGGATTGAAGTTTAATTACAGTCAGCAATGCCAGTCCTTGTCTAAAATTTACTCCCTGAGATTTCCATCTGCTTAACTGCATACTTTTTTCTGTTGTTATGTAAAGGCCCTTTGGAAGAATCTGGGTTTTTCCCCAGAGCTTTGGCCCACCAAGACTGGTGGGATCGAGTTGTTTGGTTTAGTCCATGTTCAAAGTCAGCAAGAGGCAAGATAAAACTGAGATTAATAAACAGTTTAACTAATTCTAACACTAACATTTGTAAGATGTTCTATAACTAATTATTTCTCATCACTGCATTTATTTCACACTTGTGGAAGAATTGCTCCACAATAGAGAAAAAATTTCTAGTCAGCTTGTCACTGGATATTATGATTGAAGAGCCACAGAGTAGAGTTACTGACAGCTGAAGAGAGTAAATCCTTCCTGTTGATCAGTGTCTTGTGAGATTAATACTTTTTGTAATAAAAAGGTGCATCTGTAAAGAGATGCTAAGAGATCTACTAAGGGAGAGTCCTGTGAAGAAAGGCTGAATGTGCAGTAACAGTCCATGCTAGTGTAATTAATCCTCTCAGCTGGTGTGTAGTCTTAAGTAATGACCTTCCTGTTGCTCACTTTGCTCCTGTGTACCTCACTGCCAGGTTCCTAGATTGTCTGCTCTCCATGGAAAGAACAATTTGTGTGATGGCTGTTTATGGCACTACTTGAGGAAATGGGTACAGAGTGAGGTCAGGTGCCAGTGGCATTCACTGTTACAGCTGCTCATTAAGGATATTACTTGGGTTGCAATATGATTCTGTTTCATCGGGTTTTGGAATTTTTACTTTCACAGATTTTCTGCTACTTCCGTGCTACTTCATTTGTTTATGTTACAGGAAAATGTCGTAAACCATTCGAATGTTACTTCCCCCTTTTAGAGACATGCTAGGAACAAACATTTATTTTTCATCAGTTGTGTCCAGTGAGATTCCTTTATCATGTATTTGCTCATTTGCATGGTCAGAGCCCTAAAGAAAACCACATCTGACAACAATAATTTCAGCAGCTGATGGCTGTTAATAGTGAAGAGCATACAGCACAAAATTACACATCAAATGTCACTGACAATATTGAGAAAAAGGTTAATATTCTACATAGGCATTTACAACTAAACTGGTCCCACTGCAGATGTACAAACAAATACAAAGCAACAGGGCACAAAAATTGCCATTTTTTAGAATTTCAACTGTCATCCTCTTGACCTGTCCTAAATCATAGGACTAAATCAATAGACTGTCTTCATGTGAGACACTGGGACCTAAGGATTGCTGCAATACTTACAAAAGTGCATTTACTACTCTTAGGTGGTAAATCTTAGCTCAAAAAGTCATCCTTTCTGCAACTGAAGATTATTGCTTGAACAGGGAGCATGGAGCACATGACCCACTGTGGTGCCTTCCAACCTTACCCATTCTGTGATTTTGTGAAATAAGGAAATAAAAAATCTTGGCAACTTCATGTTGTAAACAACAGAAATGTTGTACTTTTCAGAGCAAGCTTTCTGTTGAGCAGACAGCTTGCTCAGCAGATTCATAATGGTGCCTACAGAAGTGTGCCCATGTGTGTCACAGCTGTAGCAGGATTACAGTTCAGAGAATACCTCATGAAACCTGTTAGGCATTGGGACAAGTGTCACAATGTACACTTGTGACAGTGAAATACACACTCAGAATTAAATGTGTGGGTTTTATCTATCTAGTCTTTTGACTCAACATTAGAGATGTTATATTTAACACTTGTAGATACTAGATTTAAACTTTCCCAGGCCAAGGACAAATTACAATGCTAGGATACATTGACTAATGAAGTGTTTATGTCATAACAAGTGTGTTAGAGGTGTGACCACTCTATACTGTAGATTTCAAGCACTTTAACAGAAGGGATTTTTAAGCATAGTATTTTAATTATAGCCACATCCAATCTGTTCAACTGTATATAATCCATAGTAAATTACAATTTATACTTTGTTAGGAAAAGTATCAGATTATTTTATAATAATAACCATGTTCCATGAATACAAAACTTCACTTAGCAATCTTGGAGAGCTACTAGTAGCAGATACTTGGGGAAGGATATCAGAAGAATTTCTTTCATTTGTTTTTGAACCTTTAATTTCTCAATAAATCCCCAAATTCTTAAATAATGCACAGCAGAATATTCACCCTTGCCATGCTAGTCATCATGTTATAGACACTCCCCTACTCCCTTTCCACTCCCTTTTCCCTCACTCATGCCTCTTCCAGCCTGAGAAGTCTTAGTCTGCTTAGAGAACCTTCTTCTAGAAGCCTTTCATCATCCTGTTGCCTTTCTCTATGCCCTTTCTAACTCTGGTCTACAGCTGTGAGATGGGGATGGGGGACAGGAGAGCCCTGCAGCAGCTCTGTCAATGCAGGCACACCGTGACCTCATCCATGGTGTGACCTCCCTGTCCTCGTGTTCCACAGGAGCTTTACATTGAAAAAGCCAACATCTCACTCACAATGGATGATTATCAGTTCTAAGTTCATCACTGTGTATAAAAGCTGAGGATTTGGGGAGTTTATTGGTTTTAGGTGGCGTTGATTTTGGGGTTGATTTTATTTCTCCTCTTCTCATGAGCACACTTTATATGTATTAGGAGTTAATTTAATCTGTTGTGTTTTCCTGGTCAGTTAGTATCAGATGGTCCATCTGCAGTCCTCTGCAGCCACCTTTCATTTGAATTTCCCTGAATAATATAATAGTTTTTTGAGATTTTTTTTTGTTATATTATTCATCCTCTTTTCTAAATTATTTATAGTATGTTGAAAAGCACCATCCCTAGCAGCGATCCCTGTGGAACCCACCAGCAAAGTACATTCATTGAGTTAGCTGTTCATTGATCCCTTATCTTTACTTCAGTGCTTCATCCATGAAAGAATTTCCTCTCTTGTCCCATGGCAGCTTTGTATTCTTGAAAGATTTTCCTCAAACACCTTGCTGAAAGCCTTTTGTGCTATACTTTGTCCCCGAGCTTCTGTTGTTTGTGGATTGGTGAGACTTCCCTTCATTTTATACAAACCACGTTAATTCCTGACTTACACAGCATATTTGTCTATTGTTCACTGATTCTATATTGTTTACTCTTTACTTTGATAGCCAACCATTACACCAGTCTAAGAGTCAGTCTCATCAGAGTACAGTTCCCTGAATATCCCCATACCATTAAAAGAAATGTATTTGTATCATTTATAACACTTTCCACTGAAGGGGTGCCAAAGCAATTTTAATCACAAAGTTAGATGCTTAGTGTTGTAGTTCAGCTGTTTCAACCTCAAGTTGCTGTGGAACTCCAGGGCAAATACCATCTGGTCTGGGTGATTTGTTACTATTCATTTTGTCAGGTTGTTTGGTAACCTATTCTACTGATACTGCAATCTGAGGCAGATCCTCTGAGGCTTTTTTTGCCTAAAGAAAGATCTCAGCATAGGAGCTGCCTTGGCTTCCCTGTGTAGAATATAGATGCAGAAAAATCATTTATCTTGTATTAGCCTTCTGAAACTGCATTAATGTGCATGTCTTGCTAATTTGCTCAGGCCAATCTATAAAGCCAAGTGTCTTCTCCAGTGAGAAACAAGAAATTCTGGAGACCACTAAATCTGTTTCAGTCTTTGGGTCCTAAGGGATGAAATTTCTTTTCCCTTGCAGTTAGCAACATGAAGCAGTGTAATATGGTATCCCCTGGGTAATTTCAGGATCAGTTGTCTTGTTTGATAGCATATGGAATCAAAGGGGTTTGTGATGACCCTTCCATTTCTGCTCAAAGAACAAAAGGGAAAGTGGGCCCCTGTCAGCTACCTGGAATTCCTTCTTTTATCCCTACATTTCAGACAAGCATAAACCTACCAAAACATTGTAATAATGTTCTGTCTTCCTTTCTCTTCTTTCAACACATGAACAAATTTAAGCATCTTTCTTTATGTTTTTTGTTGCCTGGTAGATGCAAATACCTGAGAAGCTGCTTTTCCAGTGTGGATCTGCAAAAGGGAGGAGGGATACCCCATGATTCCCAAAGCAGCACTGCCTAGCCTCTGTGCCAATACCAGAGCAGAAAGACTAGGGAGGATGCATGACTGCAGAGCATCGTCCTCCAGAGCAGGAGCCTTTGCGTTACTGACAGTGACAGAAGGCCACATTCTTTTTCCATCTCCTTGCTGGAGTGTATCTGTGCCCTTTATTGCAAAGGCAGACAGAGTCAGCAAAAACCTGCATTTTAGCAGCCTCTCCCGCTGGAAAAATACCCTTAGAGGTGTTCCCTTGCTGCCATCGTGTGGTCCGATGGATTGTTTCCTGCAACTCTGCTTGTGCTGGTGGCAATTGGGACTCTCTCAGCTTTCTGAAGGCAGAGTCTTTGGGAGAAGTGGTCTTAAAGTGGGAACAGGATTGTTTACTTCCACTTGTTTGTGATGTGTTCAGACACAGCTTGTGATTCTCAATTCAAAATGATTTTTTAAACATAGTCTTTGGTTTTAAATGAACTCTTTGCTGTGCACACTTAATGTTCAGATGCTGATTCTGTTTCTGTTTCCCTGTGTATGAGAAATACTATTGTATTGCCATGGAGTGTTCTGTGGGACTGTGCTTCCAATTTAAACTGACCTACATGTACAGTAGTGCTGGAAGGAATTTTCTTTATTTTTATCCTGTTTTTATCCTGGCCACCTTCTTTTCTTCCCCACGTCACTGAGGTGGGTCTGGGAAATGGCTGGCTTTGCATGACAGTGCAAGGGAAATATGTGGAAATGCAGGGCTTGCAGCTGGTGCAGAGGGAAGCTTCTCCCACCCCTTTCCTGGCAATCATCTTGTGCCTTTGTTCTCTTACAGCAATTGCTAAAGTGATCCCTGATGGGTGAGAGAAATGATGCCCAATATTAGGTTCAAATGAGTGGCTGATTTGTCAGTTCAGAGTTTCCATTGCATTGTTTTCTATATGTAATTAAACTGCTTCCTAGAATATTCCTGTGACTAAATTTGGTATCTTAATAGAAGTTAATTTCTCCTATATATTCAAGAAATTATCTTTTTAAGGTGTTTACATGGGTGTTTGTATAATTGCCCATTAAGCATCTCAGGATTGGGGTTTTTCTGAGAAAATTTTGTGTATCTGTGGAAGACTCCAGCTAAAGCAATGTTGTCTCAAGCTCAAATGGAAAGAAATGTCTCCTCCCCAAACAAAACCAGAGTTTATGTGTCTGGAATATTGCAAAATTTTATGTAAAGTATGGAAAGGCTGGAAAAAATATTGGGAAAGTTGAGAAGGAAGCACCAGATGGAGCTGGAGGAAGCACAGTGGTTGGAAAAAACATCTGAAGTGATTCACTCTTAAATCCAAGTGCTGAACAAGAGCTGCACACAATGCACACTTGCTGTTTCAGTCTGGCTATTCACAGAAACAGGATCCTGTGTCCTGTCTAGCAGTGCCTGGCAGATAAACCAGGTTGCATCAAGAGGCCTTTGGTGCCAGTTTTTGGGCTGTTTCTTAACTGTTGGGCACTCCTCTGCATGTCATCAGCAATGAGAAGATGCAAACCAGTATGAGATGTAGTGGTGCAGTGTGTCTGTGCCCTTTGAGCACTTGCATCCCCAGAGGGCTGCTGGCTGTTCCATGTGTTTTACCAGCCCACCTGCCCTTTGTGCCACAGCTGCCCTGAGGTCGAGATGCTCTGCACATCTGCAGCCTGTCACAGAAATCAATGACTTGGCCTGGTTACCAGCCTGTTCCTTTGGTCTGAGTGTCCAGCATTCTCACCTCCCCTCAGGGTATTGTGTCATTTGTTTGGCCTCTGGTGTCAGATTTAAAGGTGCCACAGCTGAGGTTTCTGGTTTAGTGTACTCATTCATTTACACATATTTGCTTGCAATGTGAAAGTCCTGATTAAATTTTCTGTCCACATTATTTCTTTTGCCAGTGAGCTGGAGACTTTTGTTGAAGACCTGAAGAAGGACTCTGCTGCTTCCAGCAAGACAGTTACACTGAAAGATGTTGAAGATGGAGCCTTTCTTTTGCGTCAAGTGGGAGAAGCTGTTGCTACCCTGAAAGGTATGTACTTCTGCTTTTCACTTTTGTTCCTTTTCTTTTAACCACAGAGAAGAGTATTGCCTTTGATCTGGGGATATTAACTTTCACTTCCAAAAAGATTTAAAGCTGGGATTAGGGAGCCCCTGGAGAGAGATAGGCATTTGAGTAATTGCCATTCACCCAATGGTCTGTTACTGCCCAGGGCTTTTATCATTTCCTCTTCAGCTTCCCAGTTGTTTCCTCTGCAGGAGAGTTCCCGACGCTGCAGAACAAAATGCGCGCGATCCTGCGGATCGAGGTAGAAGCGGTGAGGTTCCTCAAGGAAGAGCCGCACAAGCTGGACAGCCTGCTGAAACGCGTGCGCAGCATGACCGACGTCCTCACCATGCTCAGGAGGTGAGCTCTGGCTTTTTCTTCAGGCTTAAACACTTTCCTCGAGCAGGGCTGGAACACCTTTTGGGTTTGTGTTCTCCCCCTTGCATGCGGCAAGTCTGAGAAATTCAGCTTGCTTGCAGTATTTAAAATCATTCCTAGAGCCCTCTCAGGGGAAATCAGATTAGCCTTTCCTGTGCTCTGTGCAGGGAGTCCATTCTGACCAACAGCCTCAGTCACTGAGATCTTAAAATTGAGACTAGATGCCCCTCAAGTCAGCACTTCCAGATTTGGGAAGTACCTGCATGAGAAAAGTTACAGTGGCAACAGTCCCATATCTGAGCTAATTTACTTTAGGTATTTACAGCAATTTAAGGTAACAGAAACATTCTCTGACACTGAAAAGCTCATTCCCTAAAATGTAACAGTAAGAAACAAAATAGGAAAAGAGTCTAAGTGGATAAAGGTATCCTGAACATTCTGACAGGTTCTGAATTCATGCAAATGCAAATTCTTTTGGACTAGATGACCTGGAAAATGCATTAGAGAAAGCCGAAATATTAGATAAAACTTATGTCCACTAAGTGCCAGTGTTTAGCTATGTTTGTCAAAATATATGAGCAGAAAATGGTTGCTGATTTATATAACTCAGTGGGCATTGGATTTAATTCCTGCTCAAAACTGTTAGTGGTGGTGGTCTCAATTTTATTTCAGTTACAAGAAAATGTAAGTCATGAGCCTATTGTCACTACCATTATTCTAAGGAATGTTGGGTTGCCAGTGTTTCCATCTATCCTGGAGCATATGTAAAATGGATTTAGCATTACTGGCAGATGGCTAAAATGGTTTATGTAACAGGTTTTCTAAGAGCCATCACTTATTTTTCCATGCAGACAAACATCTATCTCCTTTCACATTAGTTTCTTTTCTTAAAAATTACTGCAGTTATTTTCTGTCTTGCAGAGAAAAATAGAACAATAAGTATACATACTAAAGTTTTACCAAAAGTCATTTTTTGCAGCAAAATTATATATTAAGCTTCATAAAGTCTGTTTCAATAATGAGAAAACTCATGGCATTTGATTGCTTGCGACACAGAAGCTCAGACATTTCACAGCTAGCTGCCAGAAATAGTTGCTTCTTTACATCCTCAGCTCATCCTACCCCACGCTCTTGACAGGAAAGACCTTTATGCAGTATCATTTGAGACAGAACCTTCACTTGAAGGCTCTGTTTTGACAATGTGCCAGACTGCTGCCTCTCATTATATGTAGCTTCACTTTTCTGTACTTACAGTCCAGGAACATCTTGTTTAGTTACATACATTGTATACAGTTTAATCAACTGATTTCCATTCTCGCTCTAAAATCAACCCGCTGTAAATCATGGCTTGGTCAGAAACTGCCAGTACATCACTGAAGGTTTGTAAACACTTTAAAAGGCAGAACCAGCTGAATTAGAGTAGCCTCTTTAAAATTCTGAGCCCCTGACTCTGAGAGAAAGCAATAAAATCACACAGCTGAAAGCATCAGGAAAATAAACCCCCAACATTTGGGTTGTTTTGATGTAGGCGCTTTTTCTTTGCAAGAGTTGATTGCTCTGTGCTGCTCAGGGCTGGCCTGTGAGCTAACCGTGTGCCCTTGTGTTCCATTTGGCTGGGCAGACACGTTACGGAAGGACTGCTGAGGGGTGTGGAGCCATCCCAAGCCCTGCAATACCCTGCCATGGAAAAGTCCACTGCAGCTGACGCTCTGAAAAGCCAAGAGGGGCACAAGCCCGCCCAGGGACACGCACAGCACAACCCCGCGGCGGCGCCCGCCGAGTCCCAGGTGTCATCGGTCAAGTCGGAAGTGGTTCCCTTGTGCGCCATGACCGTGCACCACGCGCAGAGCGCGCCCGTCCTCATGCACCACTCTCAGCACTCGGCAGCGCTGCTCAACCACGCCCAGGGCTCGCCCTCCGCCCGGGGCTCGCCCCCTGCCCAGGGCTCACCCCCTGCCCAGGGCTCGCCCCCTGCCCAGGCCAGCCACGGCGAAGCTGTGCCGGCCGCTGGGCCCCCCTCAGCCGCCCCGCCAGCCCCGCTGCAAGAGCCCGCAGCGGCCCCGCAGGCCACACCAGCACCACAGGTCTCTGTCAATGGCACCACCATGCAAAGCCTTTTCATCGAGGAAATTCACAGTGCAAGTACCAGAAATCGAGCTGTGTCAATTGAGGTATGGTTATTCTACCCAAGCAGCTGTCCTCTCTTTGGGTCTGAGCTGCCAGTCTCACTCTGGAGGCTGCAGGTGGGACTTTTCAAATGCACTCCAGGGATTTATGTGCTTAACCCCCAGTTACTTCTGAAGGAAGATACCCTCTGATTTTGTCCCTGCTCATTGCAGAAGGGTTGGACTAGATGACCTGTAAAGGTCCCTTGCAATCCAAACTATTCTGTGATTTTAAATGCAACAGAAAAATCACATGTAATCAAAATTAGTAACTGTATTTTTAAATTATCTTTATTGAAAAAAAATTATAATTCTATTTTAGAAATTTTAGAATACTTTCTTTTTGATGAATAGCGTATAATTCTCTGGCAACACTTGCATATGTGGATTTCATTCACTCTTTAAATCTCCATGTCCTTTATTATGGAGAAGTAAAAGTGAAAGAGTGTGAAGCTCCAGTGGTTTCACACAGAGATACTGAGAAAACCCACAGGTGAACTGCTGTGTCTTATTACAGACAGGCTCTTTAATCACCAGTGTGATGTAGTAAGGCAGATTTAAATTTTGCCTTTGTTCCTTCAGTGAGCAGTGGCCACTGTCAGTCTGTCATGTGTTTGTGCCAAATCTAGCACAATAGAAGTCAGAACAGTGTGCAATTAGTGTTCATTAGTATTTCCTTTAGTTGCTGACTAGAACTGAAAGAAACTATCCATACTGACCTGTAATGTTTACACATGGATTTTATTTTTAAGTAAGAGATCACAATGGAAATCAGAAAAATAAATAGGTGCTTTACTGGTTTTGTTTAGAAAGCTGAAAAGAAATGGGAAGAGAAAAGACAAAACCTCGATCACTATAATGGAAAGGAATTTGAAAAGCTCTTGGAAGAGGCCCAGGCCAATATAATGAAGTCAATTCCTAACCTGGAGATGCCTCCCCAGCCAGCAGCCCTGCCTAAAGGAGATGCAGCAGAAAAGCTAGAAGTCTCAGGTAAGGTTTGCTAGAGTAAATGGGGCTAAAGAATTGTGTATCTGGAAAGGAAAGGTTATTTTTCTGACTTTCTAGATGGTTTTCAGTTTATAGATTTTTGTGATCTTGAGGAAGGACAAAATAATCTCTGAATACATAAAAATTTGCTTTAAAAAGCAAGAATAATTTGCTCTGTGTGGATAGAACAGAGGTAAAATTTGGCAATTGCAAGCAGGAAGATCCAGGTTAGGCATTAGGAAAAAACCTCTTAAAGATAAGAAAAGTGAAGCACTAAGCTACATGAGGCAATGAGGAGGATCCCTATTACTGGACAGAATGGTTTAAACTAGCACTGAACTAAAGTTATGTAGGTAGAGCCACTTTGTGGTAGCAAGATGGTGAGATGTCCTTCCAGCCCTATTTCTTTCACAATTTAACATACAAATCCATGTCTGAATTTATTCAAAATCCAAGGAGCAAAGAAGATGCCTCAGCCAAACCTTGGATTCATCCCATTAACCAAACACAAATCATCTGTAAAATTCTTACCCAGCTACAAATTCAACAGTCCGTCTGGCTCGGTCCCTGACAGGCAGTTGGAGACACTGTGTGTGGGGAGCACAGACCTGGCTGCCCTCTGCAGTCTGCTGGGAATCTTCCAGCACCCCCACGTGATTTTAAAGGGAATATCCAAATCTCCTCCTTTTCATATCCATTATGGAACTTTTATCCAGTAATTCCTCTATACTTGCTTATTCAATTTGCATCCCCTTGCTGTGGCAGCAAGCTCCCATCTTGTGAAGGAGCTTTCCTTCATCTCTTTTAAACTGATACCATACCAGCTTCACTGAGTTCCCCATAGTTCAGTATTCTGCAATTTGGCAAACAACAGCTCTTCATTTCCTTTATAAACTCACAAAGGCAGTGGATAAACCTTATCACGTCCTGGAGCTCTCAGTGTGCCCCACAGACTTCAAACTGTGAACTTTCAGCCTTTCTGGTCCTTCCATCCAGGCCAGCAGCTCCCTCCCTGGGCTAACTTCAGTTACCCTTGTTTAACTCCACTGTGTCCTTCTGGAGCTGTGGAGGTCAGAGCTGCATGCTGCACTCAAGGTGTTGGCATGCCAACGTAGTAAAAACCTGAAAAACAATGCCCTAGGGGTTGTGCAGGCCAGTTCATAGAGAATTTGGGAGGAGTGCTTTCAGATTCAACATTTTGTTCTGAGTGTACCTTTGATGCTGCCAAGTTTTGGCTTCTTGGATGTTTAGCAACATCCATGTTTAAAATAAATTCTGTTGAACCTCATAAAATAATTTTAGAATTCTGGCACCATTCAGTGAGATTACTGGCTATCAACACAATTAGCTTGTATAATGTGTGGCATAAATAGAAGAAGTCAGTGAAAATAAGTACCATATGGGTGCAGTGAGCTGTGACATCTTAAAAAGTGCAGAGCACAGTAACTGAGAAGTTTTATAAGTCACATAGTTAACTAATCCACTTCTAGAATACAATTTTGCACAGTGTGCAGCCAGCAGATTTAAGAACAAGTTTGATGAGTTTGAGACATTTGCCTTCTGTTGTGCATAATGAATCCTGCAATAGTAGCATAAATACAGGAACAGCAAAACTTTTCCTTAGTATCTGATTAAATACCTCACGTACCACTCAGCTCTTCTGTGACTGAGGATGATAAGTTCAGTACCAGTCTGCTGTAGACTTGAAAACTGAGCAACATAAGAAGAGACAGACCACCTGTCTACCCATACAATACATTAAAAAAATTTGCCATAAATAAACAGAGCCCTCTGTTGGCTCAACTGCAGAACCCAGATAAGCCATGTTGCCAGATTGTGTTGTCTCATCCATTCTCCACATAGAACCTCTCCTAGAGCAGAAACTTCTTTTTTTAATCTCTGCAAAGCACAAAACTAAATAAAATTAACAGTTTTGCACATGGCTTGGTATATATTTCTTTAATGTCTTAACTCCAATTCATCTTTGTATCAAGATTTCTCAATGAAAATTGTGCAAACTTTTTCTAGCATGTGCATTAGAAATTGGTCTCCATCTCTCTTTGTGCCTTCATATACCCTGATTTTTGCAAGTGATGAGTGATCAGAAGCTTTCATTAAAGAGAATTTATCTGACTGCAGAGACTGCCTCAAGGCAGGCATTATTATTTTGAAATATTTTGGATTTATTTTGGTACAAGTAGAAGTCTGTATGGTGGGAGAAATTAATTCCAGTGTATCAGTGCCTGTTGAAAAATGCTGCAGTTTAATGAAACATCTGGCAACAAACAACTCCCATTTTGTTCACAGAAGTGCTGAGCCCTTTGGCACCAAAGAAGGTTCCATAATGTGTAGGTTTTGTTCATAGGCAGTCTCAGTACATTTTTTTCATTTTCTCCTCCTTCTTTAAATATGCCAGAAGAAAAAAAAAATTAACAGAATAAGATCTTCCCTGCATTTTTTTCCTCTAAAATTAATTTTTTCCTTCTCATTTATATTGGGGAAGTAAAATTGTTAAGTAAATAAAATAGAAATTGAGCTTTGAAGTTTTATGACTAGGCTAGAGTCACTGCACTGACCATGAGCAAACCCCATCACAACCTCCTCTTAATGACTCCAGCTAAGGGATGTGAGAGGGATTAGCCTTTGAAAACCAGTGCACCTGCCACACCCAGTGACAATATTTCTTGCCTGTGTTCCTCCTTTTTATCTCCCATGCTGAAGATGGAGATGGAGGAGTGTCTCAGAGATGTGAATGAGACTGTAGGAATCATGTTTTCTTTGTGCCTTTCGTGTCTCTCATCCAACCTTGCTCTCATTCAGTGGGAGAAAAACTTGGAATTCTTGCAGTGAGAGTCACTACCAGTTTGAGGGTAATGGGCTGTGCCCATTAGAAGGAGTAGGGATTTGCAAAGATCTTGCATCATAGTCTGCTAAACACCATCTTAGAGAATTACTCTGATTTTACAGCAGAAGTACATCTGATGTAATTAAAAACTGAGTGGTGTGTATTGACCAAAGCAGTGATCTAAAGTAAAGTGCATCTGGAAATTCACTCTTCTTGCAATCCTGCAAGTGAGTGCCAGATAACCAGGGAGGGAGATAACGCAACTGAACATTTCTTTAAGCTTAAGCAGCTCCAAAGAACGTTTGAGCTAAGAAGGAAACTAAGATGAGGCCGGGTCAGACAAGGGCTCCATCCAGTCCCCAGGGCCAGCTGGAGTGTTGGAGGAGCCTGACAGAGCCCCCCAGGAGTGGGCAGTTATGCAATAATTTGCCCAGAGGGAACACTTAGCCCTAAACAGCTGGGTAATCCCAAAAGCAGGATGTTTTATCTTTCTGGATTATATTTATTGCAGCTGTTTATATAACACTGAGTAGCTGCAGAAAGGTCATTCTTTTGCTCTTAAAAACAAACACTGTAAACAGCAGTGTGAAAATAGTGGCTGTTGCCATATTTATGATGCTTAGCCTGTAACCAGAAACACACAGGGACAGGTCATGAGCACAGTAATGCTAGTTTGGAAATAATGCTGTCCAGGGACAATGGGGATGAGGAAGTGGCAGCTGGTGGGGAAGCATCCTCAGGGGCAATGCCAGTTTGAAACTGGTCTTCTCTAGGAAGACTCTCCTCAGAAAGCAAGGGCTGGCTCTGCTTGGTCTTTGCATTTGGTATTGGAATCTTCTTAGGTTAGCAAAATATGTATAGGGCTCTCATATGATAATTCAAAGGCAAAACTGTACCTTCCTGGAATTATAGCAAGTTAAGAGAAAATAAATGATCTCTAAGAAGAGGAGCAAGTGCAGTTGCCTCTGGTGATCCCCTGCCCTGCTCAGAGGTGAGAGGACTCACTGAAGTGCAAAGGTGGCATCTCTAGAGTACAGCTTGTGTTTCCACTCAGCCTTTGTCTGAACTTAGCTAGTTGTGTCCAACTATGAGATGGACCGAACTCTTCAGCTCCTTGCACCTTGCCAGCAGCACCTCCCAGGCAGAGCAGAAACCTGTGCTGGTCACTTCAGAATTGCTGAGAACATGAGAAGCCTCCAGGCTGGTGTCTCCCTTGTATCCAAGTCAGTGGCCTTGCTGCCAAAGGAGCCTGAGGGGCACTGTCTGTAAGTGGGTACCCAGAGCCTGTGCCTTACAAGCTTCTTTACACATGTGTGCTCTGCAGCCCCACTTGTACACTGATGGCTGACACACAGCTGCAGTGGCCAGGAGGACAGGAGTTTTGCTGAAAATTGCTGGGTGGAGTGACCAGTTTCTCTGTGCAAGTCCAGCACTGTTTACTTTCATTTGAGGCAGTTACACTTGAATATCAATGTGTTTCTGTTTGTATATTCAGCAACAGGACCTTTTACGACAATTTTCCCTTTCCAGTTGAGGCAGGTATGCAAATACTGTTTTCCTCTCCTTTGCCTGTGCTTACTTTGTGCTGCTCTGTTTACCTGCAGAAGAAGCTCCTGATGGAGAACAGGATAATGACAAGCTGACCAAGTCTCCACCTCCTCCACCTCCACGGCGCAGTTACCTGCCCGGGCTAGGGCTGACCACGACGAGATCGGGAGACGTCATCTACACAGCCAGAAAAGAGGCTGCTGCTGTCAAGGTTTGGTGATTCATTCTCTAGGCACTCAGACTCCTGATGAGAGGTTGGCAAAGAGACAAGGCACAGGCTTGGGCCTAGAAACCACAAAATATGTTGAGGCAGAGCTATGTCCTGGAGAGCTACTGAAACTGCTTACCAGGGTGTACTTTCTTAGGCCAAATGAGCAAGTAAGATTTGATCAGTTCTGTTTACAGGAGTCCTGCTGCTCTTATCTCCTAGCAATGTAGCAGGCAAGTCACAGGCTGCTTTCATTTAGAGTGGTAAGAAGATTAAAAATAAAAAAAAGAAGCATGCCTTAAACAGATGGGGAAGATCAGGTCAGATTTGAGAGTGTTTTTACAGAAATGTTGCAAATTAGTTTCTTTGCACTTGTTTTCCCCATCTGTTCTGAGGAAGGAAGTGGAGGCAAGTCCAATTTAGGAAGCTTTTCAATCTGTGAACATATAATCACATTAGCAATATTGGTTGGTTTTGAACTGATTGAAGTAGCAAGAAGAGGGACCTTGCAAGAGGGGAGCTGCAGTAATGTTGAATGCTTGGTATTTACTTTGCATCAGGAGGGTTCAGCTGTGTTATCTGTCTGTGCTTTCTCATCCCCTTGTAGGAATGCAGTGAAGATGCTGGGCAAATAGCACAATCCAAAGCCCCTAAAGAGGACCAGGCATTGTCTCGGAGCACAGTGCACGCTGTAGCACCAGCTGCAAAAGATGAAGAGGAAGAGGAAGGAGATAAAATAATGGCAGAATTACAGGTATGCCTTCTGGGTTGCACATGAGGACATCTATGCCCTGTAACACTTTTAGGGCCTCAGTGCAATTTCTAGCTCAGAACATGAAGGGAAGTAGGTCTGCTAGCCTCAGCTGGTGCCACTTTGTTGCACTGAGTGCTACACTTTTTGGAAGCACACTCGAATTTTGGTCAAGAGGTCTGGAGCTGAGAGAGTGGTCAAGAATGTAGTATCTGCCACTGGAGAAGCCTGCACATGCAGATGGGACAAGTAAAATACTGGTGTGCACTCGGTGTGGCTGTCCCTGGCCTGGTGGTGTTCACCCACTACCAGACTGGCGAGGCACTGAGAGCCCGTCATGTGTGTTAACTTTGGTGGGAGCAGAGGGTAACTGGGTCTGCTCCTGGTGGGCTGTGCTATGGCCCAAAGCTTCCCACAGTGCTGTAACACTGAGACAGTGCCCATTCCCTGTGGTGTAACTGGTACACTACTCTGCCAGTAGCATAGAAGAGTGCTCTCCAGCTGGTCCTTCACTTGACATCACATAGGACAGTTTAGTTTAGTGATGGCAATGATGCAGTAAACGCCAGCTATTCCAGCTACCATCAGTGAGCTCCAGCTTCTCAGGGGCACCCTCTCTCCCCTTCCATGCCCACATGAGGAAAGGAGATGTGGATCTGCTTAAGAGGCTATAACTTCTGGTATTTTAGAGCACTGCTGCAACATGAGATGATCGCTGCTGTCCACCTGCCAACAGGTGGGCTTGGAGCTGCCCAGGGAGCATTTGGAACACAGGAGATGTGGGCACTGAGCAGTAACTGTTATGTATGATGGATGCACCCTGCTCCTTCTCTCAGCTCTCACCCACAGTGCTGGCTGGCAGGAGTGAGAGCAGCACTGTACCCTCGGTGTGCTGATGACCAGTGGGACAGGACAGCTGGGGACACATAGGCTGTCACAGCACCTCTGTCTCCAGGAAAGCAACCCTCTGCCTTGCAACTGGGGACAAGGAAGTGGAGGTTAAGGTATGGAAAGGGGGGCTGAGAGAAGCTAAGGAGGAGAAATAGGCATGGTTACTCAACAGGGAATGGATGCTTAAATGCTAGTTTTGGGGGTTAGCAATACTCATTTTAAATGAATACCAAATACCAGGTATATTTTAAAAGTTTAACAGAGTTTTAGAAAGGGCAAATTGCCTGATCTAAGAGCTACAGGCTCATTAGTTTGATGTCAGTCATAGGCAGAAAGATGGAAAATGAGATACAGAATTCAATCATTGAATAACTAAAGGACAGACATAAACAATTGTGCCAGTGAGCACAATGTCATGGAGCAGACAGCTGTCAAAGCAAACAACACTCTGATCAAGCAACAGGTTTGACTGGTTAAACTGAATTGTATACCTTTAAACATTTTAGTGAGGCATTGGATCAAACATCACACAACATTCTCATAAAAATCTGGCACCTCAGAGTATACCAAAAAACCCCATCACAGCATGATTGAGAGCTGCCTGGTTTTGAAATCACTTAGCTTGATGCAGGTGTTTATAGACAGGTCTCACAGGGAGCAGCAACAGTCTCTGTATTTTCATCAAGAGCCTGGAAATATTTAAAATCCTTAGTGTGTAAATCATCTTAATTCAGATCAGTGAAGTATGAGAGCAGAGACATGATAGCAATCACTTAATGGTTATAATGCTTTGCTGAAGTAAAAGGTCTACATGAAGAGCAACAACATATAGGCCAGGCCACAACTGCCTGTCTTGGAAAGAAACAGGAGTTGCAGTAACAGGAGCTCCCAGGTCAGTGCTGTTGCCACAAAATTGTGTCTGCTTTGGTTGTAGATGTGAAAACGTGGCCTGTTTTTACATCTTTGTGCAGATCAGTGCGATCCACACTGTGCTGCTGCATCCATGACTAAGTATCTTTGTCTCCCATTTGAAAAGGCTGTTAAGAATATGAAGGTTCAGAGGAAACTTGAGTACAATGTGAAGATTTTTAATGTAGCAGAAAAAGGCATCATAATTATCAGTGGCTGTAGCACAAACTATTTGGAGACTGTTACAGGTATTTCAGAGCAGAGGTGATAAAAAATACCAAAGGGAAATAGCTTTTTCAACACTTAAAGGCTGAAGGACTTTGAGGATGCTAACTGAAACCCACATCACTGGTCTCACAAATGGGTAAGTTGGGGAAAAGTCCATATCCTCTATTGTGAGGAGCAAAACTATTATTTCTATTAATTTCATGTCATCTTAGGTACTTTGGTCTGTCGCCACATACAAATAGGATGTAATGGAAAACCAGAAGAAAGTCCACATCCTGGTTTCTTGCACTGGATTTTTTTTGTTATCCTTACTTTTCTGATTTTGCATAAACATTCAATACATATGAACAATACAGTATTTAAAAAACCAGGCCTGATTCTAATCTGTAATCAGGGCTATTAATTTCATGAGTTGCCAGGAATCAAATAATTTCCCCAATATATGGTATAAAAATATAATCTTACTGCATGTCACCTTGTGCCTGACTCCTGTGGGCACTGCCCCCTCTTTGCTGTGTCCTCCCTGCACATCTCACTGAAGGCAGGCCCTGTGCCATGGAGGCCCACAGAAATTCTGCTGAGGCACATTTGCTGCCTGCTCTGCACAGTGATAGTGGCAGTGGTAGTTTTGCTCCTCCAGATCTGGGAGCCAGCTGGATAGAGAAACGCAAAGGAAATGAAAGGAGGACCGCAAAATGAATGGCTGAAAATCTGGGCAATGCCCTGGGGGATGCCTGGTGGGAGGGCAGTGTCCACAAACCCTAATGTTGGGACAGCCAACTTATGGCTCATTAGCAAAGACTGTGACAAAGGCACATCTCCACGTTTAAAGTTTTAGTACCAGTTTGTGTGGGAGAAGTGGGGTTATGTAACTCTTGCATGATTAGCAGGCCCAAGGAAATAGGTGCTGTCACAAGCCCTAGGTTTGTCTTGGGCTTCCTACTTGAATTTGGATAGTCTGTAGCACCTCTGTGTGCCTCCATCATCTGTTAATTCAGAAATCAAGCTTGTCCTCCTTACAGGGAGCACTAAGGTCAGTCAGCATGATGTTAGAGTCTTGACAGGCTGGAGGGGATGCCCTGGTTCTCTTAATCTGATAGTCTGAAATCTCTGTTATTATCTCATGAGCTTGTAGATAACATTGTTGAGCTGTGACTGTTAAAAACAAGTGCTCTCTTTGTAGTTGGTCATCTCCAGGTATTTCTGTGTAAAAGTTCTTGGTCTCCTGATAACCTGCAGTGTTTATTTCCTAGGCTTTCCAGAAGTGCTCTTTTATGGATGTAAACTCAAACAGTCATGCTGAACAGTCCAGAAATGATACACATGTTAAAGACATAAGGCCTGGGACTTTAATGCATCACAAGGAAAAGAAGGTAACAAGTGGCAACTGTAGACATGCCACCTCGTCTTGGCATAACCTTCTTTCCTTCAAAACTAATCTTGTATCTTTCGTCCTGTTCTCCTTAACCCCCACCCACCACTGCCCAGCGGTTTCCTTCCTTCGAGCTCCCTATGGCTCAGAAACACTCACATGGAACTCTGTATTAAACTACTCTATCTGTCTCATTAGCAACTTTTGTTGTTGCTAATTGTACATTGTACAACCATTGTACAACCATTGTACAATGGTTGCATGAAGTTTTATGATTCTGTGAAAGCAAAACAGGATCCATCAGTTTCTGTCAGAGATGCTCATACTACTTAGAACATCCTTCCCCCACTGTTCTGGCCATGGAAGGTGAAGCATCCTAAGCTTGAGGGGAGTTAATGGTTCCTCTCGGCCTCTAGAGCCCATTTAGAGAATTTGTGCTCTATTTTGTTTCATTTGTTGGTTCCAGAAATAGTTGTTAGCTATTCAGAAACCTCATTCAGTTTATTGGATGACAGATTCAAAGTGGATGGGAGGAATTTGCCCTTAAGCTGGAAGTTAATGCCCAAAATTCAGTCGTGGGACTGAGAAGAGGTTGTAGTTGGGGCTGTAGCCAGGTTAGGGGAAATTCCACAGCCGTGCATGGACTGGAGCTGCCAACTGAGTTGATTGGACTTAGCAGGCAGCCAGTGTGCAGGACAGGAGAAGGACAGGTATTTCTGCCCTTGCAGACCTCCTTGTTATGTTTAAGAGCAATGAGTTGCATCACTGGTGGGTTTGCAATGAAGGTGGGTATGGTGGGGAAGGAAACACAGCTCTTCAGCACAGCATTTCAAACTTCTCCTGCACTTTGTGTGTGTATGCAAATGCTGCAGGTCAGGGCACTGCACTCAAGGACTTGTGTTGGAGCTGCCCAAGCAGCAGTTCTGGTCTAAAGCTGCAAACAGCTGGCTGGGTGAGGGTACAGGTCCATGGGCATGAGGGGAAAAGGACAAACTGGTTTGTGTGTGTGACAGTGCTACAGAGGGGGAAAAAAAGTGTGAATTCATCCTGATTACTGCTGTTGTCAGAATGAGAAGATCATATTGTTACATGAAATCCTGGGTCATCACTTGGGACACTGCACATCCTGCAGCACAAACATTTCTTTGAAAGGTGCTGCCAAGTAATTGTCAAAACTGATATTTATTTGAATAACACAGAGTCCAGGAAATTAAGGTTAATGAGATCTGTTTTTGTAATCTGACATGACAGAGTGTTTATTGGCTTTAAATATGGAACATTATGGTCACGATAAAATCATTGAGGAAATGAGTTTTGTTGTGGTTTTATTTTTTTAGCAGAAAAGCGGCAGTTCCTAAAATGAGATATATTTTACAAGGACACCATGAGCTGTTACACTGGTGCTTGGAACTAGAAGTGGAACTTGCTAAAAAAAGATATACAGTCAGCATATCCAGAGGCAGCAAGTGCCATTAAGTGACTTGGTCTAATTCTGGGGGGTCTGACATGTGGTGGGACTGGGAGGCGTTGAGCACTGAGCAAGTCAGGGTCTGAGGGCATCACAAGCCCTGGTGTTTGGTTCCATAGTGCCTCATCAGGGAGAGCAGACGGTGTCAGCCTGCCCACTGAGGCCCTGCTGCTTTGCATGACAGCTCCTCCTCCCTCAGAAACAGGAGAGATGTCAGGGCATCCACGGAGCAGCTGTTACTGCTGCACAAGGCCTTGTGGAGGTGAACTGTGACTCTGGTGTATGAATAATTTTCTTGCTTCTGTGTTTTGACTGTGAGTAAAGTTCTTCTATGTAAAATCCTCCAATAGTACATAAGAAAACACCACACAAGGTGTAGAAACTATAGCTGGTGAGCCTCTGTATGCACGGGGCGTGCATGCACAGCCAACCTGGGATTTCTGCAGTGTCACTCATCCATCTCAGTTGGGAGAGCAGTGCTCCTGACTGTTCTGCACATCTTGATGCTCACATGAGTATAATCTGCCCTTCTGGTGTGTTAGGAGTCAGCTTCTAATCTCAAGCAGGCAATGTCAGCATTATTGCTTTCAGTTCACTGCCTTCAGGCACTCGAGGCCAAATTACTTTCTTTCTTGGTGAGCTGTCTCATGACTGTAGATTTCTCTCTTGCTCATTCATAGTCCTGTGTCTCCTCAGGTCAGTCCTTCACCCTGATGATTGGTGTTTCTCCTAAGTTGTTACTAGCACTTAAACCAAGCCTGGTGTTATTGAAACAGCATTTCCAGGGGTCCTCACTTGAAAATAAGGAAAAAAGTCCCCCTGAAGTTTCATTGCTGGGAATAAACATACTTCTTCTGAGCCAGTGGATGACTTCTCTGTTTGGTGTTTGGCATTTCTGCTATGAGTGAATGTAGCTCAGTGTTTCATTCTGCACTTCCACAGGCACCACAGGGTGCCCCCAGTAATTCCGATGGAATGCTTCTAAACTGCAGCAAGGATTTAGAAGTGCTCAGACTGTAATGATACTAATTGTGATGGAGCAGCACTGCTCAGGTGTGGCAACATTAAAAGAAGCAAAATGTAACTTAAAAATCAGCTTTTACTGGTATAAAACTTCCTTTCAAGGTGAGCCAGACTCTCGTGTTTGGCTCTCTGGAGAGCCAGCAAGCCGTAGTGCTCTGCTGTCAGCCCTTCCACGTCAGCCCTTCCATCCCTTTGATGTGTCTCAGCAGAATGTGACCAGATACTGTGAGACTTTCAATTTCAATCTTATAAAAACATGGGGGGGAGGGGTTTAGCTGGAAGATGAACAGGTGAAGGAGCTCTGTGTTGGAAATAAGGTAATTAATGTGCTTTTGCGTATTCTGGAGGCCTTGTTAAAACAAGGTAACATCTCATCCTGACCTAATGCATAGCACAAAGCAGTAGCACCATGCACTGTGCTGCCAGAATTTAGAGTTTTGCCCCGAAGAAAGACAGGAATCAGATGACAGCTTGAGACATGTCTCTGCAGCAGTGAATGGAGTGGTGAGTTTGGAGGTCTGCACTTCCCCTGAGATTAATCTTGGGGGAAAAAAAAATCCTGTAAAAGTAAAAGCCCTGAATAACTAAGTAATCCAACTTTCCCCCTTAGGTGTATGGGGCTACAACAGGATCTCCCACAGATAGTGACCATCCTAAAGAGAAGAGGGAAGGGAGAACTGAAGAAGAATTGGGTTCTGATTCATCCAGTACAGCTGACAGTAAAATTGGCTTTTCAATGAATGACAGTCCTACATTTAGCAAGGGTTTGTTTGTAGACAGTACAGACTATTCTAACAAAAACCTTCAGAATATGAGCACAAACCTGTCTGGCGTCACTCTGCCAGAGGAGGACAAACGAAGAGGGGCTCAAGATATCTTAGGATCACATTTTCCAGCTGTTGAGACTGGAAAACAAAAGCCAAACTACAGACTGTCACGAGATGCTCTGCAGGGCGTGCTGCAGGGTGAAGCCTTGCAGAGCACAGACAAGCACCTCCCCATCAGCAGCGTCGCCCCTGTCCTGAGGCACGCGCAGGAGGCTGCGGGGCCTCTGCCTTCCTCGCAGGAGCAAGACGTTTCTGCAGTCAGCTACAATCAGGTTGTGCTGAGACCCAAAGTGTCCAGATCAAACAGTGTGAGCAACATGGAAGAGACAGAGTCTCCAGCCAGCTCTCCAAGTGAAGACAGCCCACCCACAGAAAACATTGCCTTCATGATTACTAAAACAGCTGTCCAGGTGCTCTCGAGTGGGGAAGTTCATGACATCGTCAGCCGGAAAGGAGGAGACGTGCAGACAGTCAACATCGACGCCAGGAAGGATGTGGCATCAGAGAAGGGCATCCCTGAGAACACAGACAGCGAAGAGCCAGTGGTGTGTCTGGACAAAAAACCTGTCATCATCATCTTTGACGAACCGATGGATATTAGGTCAGCGTACAAACGGCTTTCTACCATTTTTGAGGAGTGTGATGAGGAATTGGAAAAAATGATGACAGATGAAAAGATAGAAGAAGAAGAGGAGGAGGAAGAAAATGGAGCACGTGAAGTCTCTGAGAGGCAGAAGGAAGAGTCACCAGTAGCGAATGACATAAAAGCAACCACAGAGCATTCGGCAGCTCACGGTCCCCAGGGGCCGTACCTATTTAACCTTCAGTCTGACTCTGCAGAAAGCAGACCTCCTGCAGAGGAGGAAAGCACAAAGACAAATTTGAACAAATACCGTCAGATCTATGGGCTAAACACAGAAGCAAACTCAGACTCTGCTGATCAGTTGGGAAGCAGGCAGGATTCTAAGAAAAAATTTAAGTTTAAATTCCCTAAAAAGCAGCTGGCTGCTCTAACACAGGCGATACGGACAGGAACAAAGACTGGGAAGAAGACTTTGCAGGTTGTGGTCTATGAAGAAGAGGAGGAAGATGGGACTCTGAAGCAGCACAAGGAAGCAAAGAGATTTGAAATCACTAGGTCTCAGCCTGAGGAGAGTGATAAAAGTCCTTCAGGAAAGCAAGAGGGACCCTCTGGAGCTGCAGTGTCCCTGTCTAGGACTGATGAAATTCGACAGAGTACATACAGAACGCTAGACAGCCTTGAGCAGACTATAAAGCAGCTGGAAAACACCATCAGTGAAATGAGTCCAAAACCTATCCCTGAAAACACATACACCTCTGAGGGAAGCACTGTCCCCTTCTCTGCCCAGATAGTACCAGAGACCCCATCCCGAGAGCGTGTAGTGCTGGATGACAGCCATGCTGGTGTAGAGCCCCCTGCATCACTCCCAGCCACTTCACGTAAGGTACCTTAGACCGAGAAATCAAACCTCCAGCTGCTTTCTAAAATCTGCAATAATCACCATTAAACAAGAGGGTCTTGTGATTTGTTTGCTTCCTTTCAGGTGGCTTGTTTGGGCTCCCCACGAGGTGTCTAACAGCTAATAGACCATTGGTTTTTGGGGGTTTTTTAATCTTTGCTGCTGATTGGTGATGGGCAAATGCAGGGGAGCTGGGTCGAATAATCCGCTGTGTGAAATGACAAGCGTCACTGACATGAAATCCAGGCTGATCAGTAGCTGAGCAGTTTTCTCCATTTGATTCTGGAAATTAACACCTGCGGTGTGAAGCTCCTGAACTTTCCCTGCATGTAGTACTGTGGCTTTTTTCGGCGCATGGTGTGCAGTCCTCTCTTCAAGCGCTCTGGCACTGACCACGCCTTCTTGTCTCCCCTCCCTGCCCCTCCACTCATTTCCACAGGGCTCCAGCGCTGCCTCCCAGACAAGTCGGATGCCAGTCCCCATGGCTTCAAAAACTAGACAAGGAAGCATGGAGAAATCAGGCAAACAGCACAAGCTGCAGGATCCACGCCAATACAGACAGGTAGTTTTACCCTAAACCCGGTGTTTGGATGGACATTTCATGTTGTTTGTTTATTTAAAAACTCCAGTAACTGACTGAGATTATACCAAATATCGGATGCCTGAGGTCTAACTGGACGTCCTGGATCCTGGGGGCATGACAGTACTGATCTTTTCACCATGCTTGTGCATGCATGTCTGCAATAAAACACCTGCTGCTTTTTTTGTTTGGTTGGTTTTTTGGGGGTTGGTTGGTTTGTTTGTTTATTGGGTTTGGCCTTTTTTTTTTTCTCTTTCTTTTTTTTTTTTTCAACTGTGATATTCAGCTGTAATTTTAAGACGTCAACTACCTGTTTACTTTCCATTTGGTAAATGTGGTGGTTCCTTAGGAGGACTGGGAATGCTTCTGTTCAGAGTGTACAGGAGGCCCTGGACACTAACCCGCTGGTGTAGGTGGCAGTGGGTGCTCGCTAACGCGGCGGGACGTCTCTCACACGCTAATCACGCGCAGCATGGCCGACGTAGCGCCCGGCTGTAACACGTAGGTCGCGCCTCCTCGCAGAGTTCTCTCGCCTCCTTCTCTATGCACTCTCCGTTGGGCACTTGGGGTTTTCTACCAGGTCCAGTCCATGGCTGCAGGACCTAGCTCAGGCCTCAGACTGTTAGTTCTGATTCTCTGTAGGGCTGTTTTCCCAGGTCCTGTTGGTTTATCATGTTACTGGCTTTCTGACAAACTGTCTCCTGACATCTTTATTTGCAGGCTAATGGAAGTGCTAAGAAAGCTGGTGGGGACTATAAGGCTACTTCTCCTACCCTACCTGCTTCTAAGATCCCAGCCTTTTCTCCCACTTCTGGGAAAAGCAGCTCAGCACCTGCTTCTAGCGGTGACAGCTCTAACCCTCTTAACCCACCCACTAAAACCTCCATTCCTTCCTCCTCCCTTCTCGCTCCTCAGACAGGTCGCATAACTTACTCTACCTCCCTCATCCCCTCTGTCTCTAACGGCTCCTCCAAGTTTCAGAGCCCCACTTACCCAGGGAAAGGTCACCACCTCTCGTTCTCGCTGCAGACTCAGAACGGCCGACCACCCCCTCCTTCTTCCTCTACCTCCCCCCCCTCCTCTATCTCCCCCCCTTCCC
>VZRX01001011.1:172641-257861 GCA_013398075.1 Notiomystis cincta
GAGCCAAGGTATGAAGAGCATCAGGACAATCCACACCCCTAGTTTCAACAGCTACAAGGCACAGAACGGGAATGCCGGCAAGCCCGCCCCATCCACGGTCAAGGAGCCATCCTAGAGGCTAAGCACAGCACACCTGCCAGGTCACCAAGGCTTTTGTTCACTTTCCAAGAATCCGCAGCCAACATTTTAACCAGGGAATGTAACCATTTTGCTGTATTGCTGGAGGCTTAATACTAATCACGTGCTAAATACTGAATTACTACACTAGATTAGAGTGAAGCTTTTTGGAAAACTGTTGCTGTTGTAATGATAAAAGAGCATTTTCTTTCTATAGGCAGCACCTCTTACAAAAAGTGTGAAGGTGTGTGAGTGAACTTGACTGCGTGTGCACAGCAGTGTACTGAGCATGGGGAATTGTATGGTTAAAAATTTACTAAGTTGTTTTGTATAAAGCTATTTTTCATTATGGGGTCTAGAAGTGAACAGAGATATACTAAAGTGTGATTATATTCAACTGTAAAACTAAAACTAAAATATTTTTCTTTTATTTTGGTGTTATTTAGCTTTGTTACAGATTTCTATTTTTGTCAACAAATGTCATGGTTCCTTTCAAGATCTTTTTGCCAAAACATTTTGATACTATTGTAATGTACATTTGAAAGTAGTATGCTGGACAGTAAACCTCTGCACAAGAAACAGAACAAGACTGGTCTTATGTGTGTATGAGGCAACTCAACTTATTGCACTGCCATTCAGATTATATTTAAGAATTTGCCAGCCAAGGAAAAAATAAATTGTTTTACACATATAGATAGTTGCTGATTACTTTTTTTCTTAGCTAAATCCACCCTTTTTCCTTCAGTTTTATTTTACTGAGACCTGGTAGCCCATTAATGTATTTGCATTGTGGATTTTAAAATGTACACTTCAGTACTGTTCTGTATACTGGCAAACTTTTGTACATATCTATAAATATCTATAAATAAATAAATAAATACTGTATGTGGCTGGGCACATAGAGTAGTTTTACCACACCAAAGTTAATTTTTATGCATGCTTAAAAATATATATGGGGAAGGGTTGAAAAAGATGGATATCAGAAGGAGAGCAAGAAACTTGCATAGCTAATGGTTTTGTAAATAAATTTATTTGTATAACACCATAATGTAATATACAGAACTATGATAAGCAAAGATCTTTACAAAAATAAAGGGCTGCATGCTTATATATTTGCATTTTGTCACTAGTAACTTTTCAATGGTCTCAATTGGCTGTTCAGCTGTTTGCCTGAGGGTGTTAAGGCATTAGGAGAAAATATGACTTTATTTTCCCCAGATTAAGGCCATACCTAGTTATTAATTTCACACTGGGGTCTTTCAAATCAATGTTGATAAAAACTTATTGCTGGAACTGCAAATTAGAAAACCAACAAGCAAAGAAAAATCTTTGAGTGAGGTATTCCTTGTTTTATTTCCCCTTGTGAAAGGGGAAGTTTCCTGGAAGCATCATTCCAAGGCGGTGCCCACGGATGGTGCATTGCATGCAGCTGGAGAACAAACATGGAGCCACAACTCAGGAGCACAGCCCAGGCTGCCCCAGGAGCACAGCCCAGCCCAGGCTGCTCCAGGGGCACAGCACAGCACAGCTCAGGCTGCTCCAGGAGCACAGAACACCCCAGGCTGCCCCAGGGGCACAGCCCAGGCTGCCCCAGGAGCACAGCACAGCCCAGCCCAGGCTGCCCCAGGGGCACAGCAGAGCCCAGGCTGCCTCAGCGGGTCAGGCGAGGGCCATCCCTCCGCTGGCACGGCAGCCAAGGCGCCTGCGGGGCAAGGGAGCTTCAGTGCCGGGCTGAGCCGAGCCGGGACGGGCTGGGGCGCTCCAAGCCAAAGCAAAGAGTAAGGCACGGTCAGAGTGCCCCCACGGACCCACTGGAGCGAAGCCAGTTCCCTTCCAGCCAGGGTGGGACAGGGGGGACTGGCAGCTCCAGTGCCTGCTCTGTTCTGCTTTCTCACACACCGAGTACGTGATTCCCTGGCTCCAAAGGGAACCTGCCTGATCCACAGCTGTAGCTGTTACCAACCCCCCATGCAACAGAGCGCACACACAGCACCAGCACCTGGGTACCCTGCTCCTCCTTCACACAGCCAAAATGTAACCTCGAGCTAAATGATGGACAGAGCAGGACTTGTGCTTAAACTGTTTGTCTGATACCTCCCAAGGCTCAGACACGTACCGAAGAACAGTGACTTCCTAATGACTGATTCTCTGCAATGGCATGTGAGGTGCCCCCCATGAGCCACGGCACAGGCAGGCAGGGTCCCCCGTGGCTCTGGCACTGCTCCCACGGCTGCTTCTCAGAGCCTCTGCAGGTGAGGGGCTGCAGCAGCACAGTCTCTGTACCTGGCTTAATTTAGACACGGACAATGGTTGTGTAATTAACCGAGGACCCTGCACAGTCAGTGGCGTGCTCGGGCAGTGAGGCAGCGCTGTGCTCACTGCTTCTGGTGGAGAATGTGAAAACTGCAGGAAAACCAGAGTGACACAGCACAGAGCCCCTGCGCTGGGCAGGACACAGAGGTGGGAAGGCTGAGCCAAAGAGGCTGCATAGAGCAGGAAAAGGGAGGGATGTGCAGGACATCTGAAGTGTTCAGGGGCAAAATCCATCTGATCCCCACTGAGAGGCAGCGCTTCCTGCAGGCTTAAAAACTCATGGATTCAATAGCAGATGGTTAAGGCAGATTTTTTTGCAGTCTCATTGACTGGGAGCCACAGGTACCTGCACCACCTTCAGGGACTGCAGGCCTGCTTTAAGCCATTCCCCCTCCAGGCCACACATCAGCCCACACCCCTTTCAAAGGCTGGCACAATTAATTGGTTGATTACTATCTAAATGTGAATGGTGTTATGACCCGACTTTGGGAACAAAACCACAGCTTTTTGTAGTAAATGAGGTCACATTTCAAACTATTTTCCTCCTTCCTGAACTAAGCAGAGAGGCTTCTCAGGCTGCACAGGAACCCGAGGCCCCTGATGTGCAGCTGGGCAAAAGATTTTCCTTCAGCTCTGCAGCAGCACAAAAGAATTTATGAAACCGTCTGGACTGTGGCCATGTCTTAATTCCACATCAACAGTGCCGTGAGTGATACTAATGGGGACTGTAACAAGCCCTTTAAAGTCTTAAAAAGCACTCACACAGCACCTTCCAGTTACCACACTCCAGAAAGGCAGTTTAAACTAAACCACTGATCTCCACTGAAGCAGGAATTGCTGTTAGGGACCATTCAAAAAACCCAAACACTACCACTGCTACCAACACAGTTCATACTTTTATTATTTCTCTATCAGATCTCAGCTTATCCTGTCCGTAACAACTTGCAGCTTCAGAGCTCCAAACAGTCCTCAGACCAGAAGTACTTTCCAAGCCTGTCTGAATCCCTCTAATGAAAGACAGAAACATAAAAAAGGACACAAATAGTAACATTCAGAAATTCTGTTTAAACATAAAAAAATTCCTTTTGCTCTATGACCAAACACCAACATGAGTCGCCCGTGGCAGCTGTGGAGCTTTCAACTGTGGAAATATTCAAAACCCAGCCAGAGCAATCTGCCCTGGCTGCACTTGGCTGAGCTGGGGGTGGGCTCAGTGATCCCTGCCCACCTCACCTGCTCTGCAACCCTGTGCAGCTGCCCATCCCACTGAATCCAGCTTCCAGAGGGAACACTGACACTAACACTGTCCACCTCAGGACAGTCTATTGTATGCATGTCCTTCTCTTGAGTCAATCAGTCAGACTGTCACCCTTCTCTTCCACAGGAGGGGAAAAAGAGCAAGAAAAAAAAAGAAAAAAAAAAATCCCCAGCACAGTAAAAAAGCACTACAGGTAAGGCTCTGAGGTAGCTGCTGTTAAGATCAGGGCATAGCAATGACTCCTAAAAACGCTTATTTTCTTAGCTGCCACACTGGCTGAAATTTAAGGTGACTCAAATCTTTGCAGTCTTCAAGAAGCAGCAAAAGCATCAGTGTTTTTCCAGCCTTGGATATGCAGTCAATCACTACTTTCAGCTCAGCAACCTCCTCTCCTCGATGCCCCTGGCAGATGCTCCCTGCATCCCTCCCCCACAAGTCATGGCTTTCCCCTACATGTTCCACACTACCAGTGCAGCAGCAGAGAATACCATGGAGGCTGATGAGGTTACATAAATTTGTACCTGCAGCACTGTCAGCCAATACAAGTCATGTTTTGCATGTTTGTTTTCTAAGTTCCTAATTTTTCAGAAGATCTTGTGTTCTTCATTTAATACAATTACAGTTCTATGTTCTCAAACAGAAAAGTTGACAGCCATTTGTCTGGGCTCAGGAGTAAAATTATCAGTTATCTATAAACACAACAAAACAGAAATGAACCCATCAGAATGGCTGTCGAAGCAGAGTAAGCTGCAGCCCCCAGCCCCCCTGTGCTTCCCTAAGTACACAGCCTCTCTGAGAAGGCCTCTGTGACTTCCTGTGGATGCCCAGCACACACTGACGAGCTCCTGAGACTAATGATGGGACAAAATGCAGCTCCAGTAAAACACACTGGGTACCCACTGATGAACAGCATTAGAGGTATCACAACACTGTATCCTGAAAGCCCAGTAAAGTGGTCAAATACACTTTGCTGTTACCACTGAAACAAAAACCATCCTCGGTGACTCCGCCCTTCACAGAACACACCCGTTCTTCCTGACAAAGCACACAGAACACTGCTAAGGCACCCACCTCCCGCCTGCTCCGGAGGAAAAGACATTTTACTTTGCATGGAGACCACAAGAACACGGCTCATTTTTATGGGACCTGGTACTAGATGCCCCCAATTATGTGGTGAGAAGTTTCACAGAGGTCAGCTGTTGTACCTGGGACTTTTCTTCACAGACGATTTTTATAATGATTTCTCCCAAGGATCAAAACCCCAGCAGATCAAAGCACAGGAATGTTACAGTCACTCGGAAAAGAAATGAGGTCTGCCTAAAAGCACATGAAGAAACACATCCCAGTACCACAATTCCTTCTCCTTGCAGTAACTGGACGTGTTGACAGAGGTTTAATCCTCTGCCAAGCAGGAAACACTGTAAGACACGGGGACACCCAAAGTGATGAACAGCTGCTTTGTTTTCAAGTAGGTGTGCAAGAACATACAATAAAATAATATAACTGACAGAGTTTGCACACAGATGAATTTGTAGGGTAGAAACACATTTTTTTAGTTAAAATTATAAAAACTCCAAGACCCAAACTACAGTACTGTTCTGACTGGAAGATACTGACGTTCATTCTGACTGCACAAAACCTGCGCATTAGACATAAATCCACTTGCTACATACCTTAGAATCAAATCATGTATCAAGATGAAAATATTTCACCAACTGAATCTCTCTCACCTGCTGACCTGCACTGTGTGGCCCCACACTCAAAAGATTAATGAGAAGAGTCCTTCATCCAGGAGGAACTGCAGGTTTGGTGATCCTGAGAGCAGTCGCTGGCTGCAACTTATAAACGTGACATGTCAGAATCATTCACCAGAAAGAATTCAAGTCACACAAAGAGTCACCAAAACAATTTTATTTCCAGTGTTTAAGTGGGTATGCACACAGGCATGATACAGGTTTGGATTCATTAGGTCTTCATGCAGAATTATATTCTCGATAAAAGAAACCAGTTCCATTCAGTATCCACTATCTACACGCCTATGTTACAACATTTATATCAAATCTGGTATCTGAAGAAAAGATACACATGTAATATGTACAGTTAAGTTACTTATTTTACAGAAAGATTAGAAATTCAAGTCACATAAAACTCAAAATCTGTATTAAAATTGGAAATATAAAACTCCAATATTTACTGGAATGCCTAAGGAATGGAAGCTCTGTAGCCACCTGTGTTAACATTTGTAAAATGTAATGAAACTCATTAACAGTAAAATGCATTCATTTGTTTGTAATAAGTTTCTCTAATTTAGCAATATGGCACCCTAACAAACCAAATGAATTTATAATGAGGCACTTGTTAGTGACTAAACCAAAAGAACAATTTTCCTGCATACTAATGCCAGGCCAACTCTCAGTCAGAAAACCATGTATATACTACACAGCATGTTGCATCAGATGCTTTGTTCAACATTTGTATGCAGCCATCAAATATACTTTTTCTTAAAATATATATATATACTTTAACTTTAGTGTTCTTCTGGCTGTGGTAATGCACTGTGAAGACGTTCCACAGAGCACATTGATGAAACCAGCCCAAATGAAGGCTGCATAACAACAACAGTACAGGAAAAAATATTTATATATGTACACACACACACGCACACACACACGCACACACAGAGTTACTGGGAAGTGTAACAGTAAGTTAATGAATTGCTGCAGTGGACATATCTTCCCATTTCAAAGATACTGGTAGAATCGAGATCTAACCACTTGGGTCCCAGACAGTTTATGAGGATGGGCATCAACTGCTGGGCTGAAGTTGTTTTTGTTCACGTTCTGATAATTTTCACCATTTACCTGGTCTGGTGGCTGAAATGGTCCCGAAGGTGGTGTTCTATTAATTAAAGTCAAGCTGCTGGAAGAGCTGCCTTCATCTGCCTGCATGTCTGCAGATGAGGGCAGTTCTACCTTTGATACCTCTGCTAAGTTAGTGTTCTCAAGTCTGGGCTTTCCAGTTTCACCCGTATTAAGGTCAGTTGTGCTAGTGCGTAAACGCTCTCGTGCGAGCCAGTCCGAGATCGAGAGGTCCTGGGCTGGACATTTTGGCTTCAACCGAGTCACAGCTGATAGCTCAGATTCTCTTTCTCTACTTTGACTTGGTTCTTGAGCTTTCCAAGCATTCAGGACACTTATTTCAGCAAAATCCCTCTGCCCTCCAAGCGTGTGCCTTCGCCTGATATTCTTTCTCTTAGCGGTCTCTGCAGAGTTTGCTTTTTGATTCCCAACTCCAAACATGTCATCAGCAGATGATTTCAGTCGCAGCTTTAACCTGTCTGTAATCTTAAGTCTCCACGTAGGTTCCTGTTTGTCAGCCTCACTTTTGGCCGATGTAGCTAAACTGCTCGTAGATCTTCCTTTTTTCATGATGTCGAACATTTTGGTCACAGTAGGCAAGTCCTTCTCACTCTTCGCATCCCCTGACCCCTCACTGTCCGTTTTGTGCCGTGCAGACTTTCTCCTGGAGAGTGTATCACATTCAATAAGTTTGTGTGAGCTGAAAAGTCTGCGACTCTCTAACTTTGGCGTGGAACTTCCCTCGGTACAACTTACTTCGCTTTCTTCAGAGTTCCTGCGACTGGTCTTTGCCACTTCTGAGACCTTCCCTTTCGACAGCCTGTCGGCTGCGGCGCTGGTAGCAAACACAGGGAAGTCACTTTCACTGTCCGTCTCCATAGGACGCCCTTCGCTGATCAGTTCACTTCTTTCATCATCAGCATCTTCTCCCTTGCTTTCTGTCACTGACTGCACCTCAGGGCTCAGCATACTGGCATCTAAACCAGTCAGATACATAGTAGATGAAGTAGTTGAGTAATCTGAGGTGATGGAGCTGACATCAGCTGCTAAAAACTCGTTGTGTTTAATTTCAGGGCTGGCTACTTTTTTGCATGAATATCTGTGCTGGGAAGCCTGGGAGGAAGTGCTTAGCATAGTGCCAGAGTCAGACACTGTCTCCTCAACCTGGGAAGAAGACTGTGAAATAGGCATTTTTGGGTTATTCTTCTGCACGGTTTGCAGACAATTGGTATTTGATGATTTTGTACATTTTTCATGGTAAGGCAGTGAAGGTTCCTCTGTCAGGATATTTTCTTTCTTTAATGACCTCTTTTCATCCTTTACAACATTCGCGTCTTTTTTACTGCTGTTCTCTTTTTCCTTCAGGACAAACATCCTTTGTTTTCTCCCTATCTCTCTCTCTCTTTCATATTCCCCTTTAGCTGTGTCCTCTTTTGCTGTGTCACCACGAGATTGTTCTGCAAGCTCCTTCTTGAAAAACACATTATCCAGCTCATCCTCTGAGCTACTTGGTTGTGGTTTCTCTTTAGTTTTTTTCCGCTTGCGACTAGCTGCTGCAAAAATGGAGGACACAAGCAGTTCCTTGCTATACTGATCCTTTCCAGAACCCCAAGAACCCTGTTAAAAAAAATGAAGAGGGCATAATTAAAGTCAAAAAGAAACATTCATTAGTCTGAAACAGTTTAAAAACACATCCTGAGCTTCACAGTAGAAAGGGCATCTTCATTCGGGAAACATTTAAATGTTCCTTCTGTAGTTTAAATGATATTGCCCAAGAAGTCAATTTCCATCCTGAGGATTCCACTTTTTATCTGAGTCCCTTCAACCTAACAAAGACTAGTTTGTGGATACTACTATTTTGGTTTTGATTGACTAATAAAGGAGGCCCCATTACAGTAAGAAAACCTTTTCAAGACTGGTTTGTAACTGCTTCATAGATGCTTCACAATCCCTCCTTTCAAAGTCTTACCTATTCAAAAAGGCTAATTGCTCCATTTTTCAGTTAATCTTTCACCTTTCAAACTGAGTTTGTATAAGGCATCAATCAATTATTGCCAAGAAAGTGAATATTACTCAGCTAGTTTAAGTGTAGAAAATTAACAAATAAACTTCCTTATTTTAGAGGAATTTACCTTTAAAATGGCACAGAAACAATAAAAGTAGAAGCCAAATTACTCCATTTTATGAACTAAAAACTATTTTCAGTACTCAAACAACATCACCACCTGGCCCCTTCACAGCTATGCACCTTTCCTACTTAGTGCCCTGCTGTACAGGCAGTGTGACGTGGTGTCCTGGAAATTAGGCTGTTCTGAGGAAACAGCTGAGCCACCAAACATCTTCACAGAGCAGCTGTGTTGGCATCTCCACAATGCACCAGAAGGATGCTCTGAGTCCTGCTCCCAGCTCCAAGGGGCCACCAGTGCCACGCCTGGAATGCAGGCCAGCAAAGAGCTGTGCCAGGAGCTCAGCGAGGACAGCTCTGTGCTGCCCCGGCAGCCTGTGCTACAGACACCCAGGGTTGGAACTACTGAACAACAGCCCAGGAGACAAAGCCTTGTCCACCTGTCACATGAGAGCTTTGTCATTAAACTGAGGACTGAATGAACACCCATGTTCCTTTTTTGCTCCCCTGCTTCATGAGGTGTTCCTCCCAAGGACAGCAATGCTTCTAAGGGAGATTCTGCAGAGAGCCTTTAACCACAGCCTTTGCCTTCTCTAAGAGGAGGAGCTGTTACCTCCTGAAGAACAGGCTGAATTCTAAGTGTACTTTTCTCAGTGAAACAGAGAAACATAAACACTCTCTGTGAGTACTATGCCAACAACAAAAGGGAACATACTATATATACATTTACCTCTTCTAAATGAGATGCAAAAAGGAGATAATTGCCCACAATTGTGAGAGCTTGTAAGAAAGCTGTTGCTGTGTGCAGCTGACTGCTTTGGTAGATGCAGCTAAGTGCACACATGTAACTCTTCCAACGTAACACTTCAAAAATGGGTTATGAGAAAACAGTACTACTACTTACTCAAGAAATTCTGCATAAGCTCTATAGTACATCTGCACATCAGTGATTTAATAAAGCAAGCACTTAACAGATTTCAGAAGCTTGTAACAATATGATATCAGAAAATTATTTACCTTAGATTTTGCTGAGTCACTAGTAGCTGAATCTGTGGAAAAATTGAAAAGAAAAAATCTGTTCAGTTCTGTGCAACTTTTTTATTGTTGCTACAGACAATACTAGACTTATGAAAAAGACAAGCACAGAACAAGATGTGAAGCAAATTAAAACCAGAACAGAGTGAATAGTCAGAGCTCACAAAGATGCAAGCTGCACCACAGAAAGCCACCGCCATGAAAGGATGCTGTGAATTGTAGGCAGAACCAGCTCAATGATAGGAATGGCAAAGGAGCCCTGTTCTTCAAAATAAAAAACAGAAGTACTAATGTTTATTCAAAGCTTTAAGTATACAGCCCCTGCAAAACCGCAGCTGAGAGACCTTTTCAGGATGGCACTGTGTACTCTCCTGAGATTCAGGATACACAAAGCAAAATTGGGTGTCTTTGTACAGTTGGCTCCCTAGGTACAAATCATGGTTCTTGTAGTCATACTCTTTTTGTGAGTTTTTAAAGAAATTAAGTAGTTTTGTGTGTAAAACCCCAATTATACATCTCTCTCCACCTCTTACTACATACAGGTAAAATTTTATTTTCAAATTGTCTGGATGTCAGCAGCTACCAGTTTTGTACTTTCCCATAACAAGCGCTTTTATGAAATGAAAAATGGACACCATAGTTTTACTGTCTCGCAAAACCCAAGATTATACAATTACAAAGGGGGTAGGAAGGGGCTAGCACAATGACTAAAAAACATGGACTTGGGACTTTCTCCCTGGGAAGAAAGAGCTGAGCCCCCTGCCACACCCCTTTTTGACACATGGCTAATGCTTTATGACTAGAAAGACTGGTAGACCATACCATGCTATTTCTCCTCAGGGTCTGCTTCAGAGATAACAAGAAACAGCAGAAAAACTTTTAAAAAGTAGCATTGATCTGTTTAAAATACTTGTAAAAGAAAATTTACAGCACAGATCAACTTGGGTTTTTTCCATTTACAAGAAACGGGGGTTTCTGCAGACAAGGCAGCTACAGTGTGGGCAACAGTCCTCCTTCTTCCTACAGTTCCAGCTGTCCATCAGGGACATCACAGAATCCACTAATGACATCACCGTGTGATAGACTCCTCCCACTTCGCCTGTTACAACATCAGTACAAAGTGACTGTTTCAGTAAGTGCTGAACAACCCTTTGAAAACTGCAACAAAAGCTGGAGTTGAAGGGATAACATTCGTGGGGTACAACATGCTGGGTTAGTGCAATAGTAGAGTGAAGGGAAGAGGGGAGAAAGTCACCAAAAAAGAGCCTGTAATGCTTATCCTTAGCCACAAAAGAGGATGGCATTTATAAACAGAAGGAAACCAGCTTTAGTATAAACATACTGCAACATACTTAAAGTGTCTATCACTTGACAAGAAAACATAACTCTATTTTTTGCATTCCTAACGTTGGGAAGGAGCAGTATTAGAACACCACTGAAGATCAGTCTTTCTGCCATCACAACAAACCACTTTATAGCAGCGTATCTGCTTGACCTCACGATGATGATTGCATGGGTTACTGTGAATAAATAAAATACTACGTGCAAGCCTCATCTTTTAATGATTAAATTCCTGTTAGACGAAAAATTATATCATGCATGATTATCAACAATTCAAGTCTTTAAGAAGTGTTAAATGATCTTTTGGAAAAGAGGAAAACATTTTATTAGTAAAAGAAAACAGGAAGAGAGTTACAGTGAGTTAACAGAGTAGGTTATTCTAGCCTATGGACTAACACTGTCCAGGCAAGAGTTACCTGATACGTCTCCAGGAGATACTCCCGTTCTTCCAATGTTGGTGAGTAAATGATCTATGTTTGGCACTGGCTGAGATTCTACAGTGTTTTCCTCCTGAACTGCTGTCTACAGTTAATAAACAAAGATCTCTTCATCATCGTTTCACAAATAGTTCATTACGATTCAACAGCATTTAGAAAACTGCATTATTCACCTGAAGAACACGAGGAAAGCGTGTCCTATTTCCTTTATGCTTTTAAAACAAATGCATGGCTTGCTTTTTAAAAAAAAAAATAGAATTCATTACTACAAGGACTGGAAAGCTAAAAAGGTGCTTCTGAAGAGCAAACCATACAGTGACACAGTAAAAAATATACAGGCGTTCTAGAGGCAGTAGAAGCAGATTCTAAACTAAGGCAGTTAGAACACAAGTATTTATGCCATAATACTTACAAGAGGTTCTTCAGCATCATCTTCTGTGAAAAACCAGTCATGCTAAAAGTTAAAACAGAAAAGGTGAAAACCCCACAGGAAATACAAAACTCAAATGTGGCACAATCAAACAGGTATTACTAAAAGAGAGAGTTTGATGGATAAATACCAGCCCCAAACTGGCTCAATGAGAATAAAGCTGGTTGGTCTGTGTACAATCTTATTTTTTTAAATAATGAAATGCATCCACTTACTTTTTGGATGAGTGTTTCTACAATTTTATACTGGTCTGGCATGTGGGTAACCATGTGTGTCATGTTATCATCAGATGTCCTCACAAGTGTTGGACCAAATACTATTGCCAGGTTTCTTGGTTCCATCTAAGAAATGAAATATTTCCACATCATACATTTATAATGAGAAAATGCAGTAATATGGGCTAAGTACATTAATATAATACTACTAATATATATGAGAACCATTTAAAATAAGGACATAAATGAGTTTTTTAAGAATACATTACTGAGGCACATAGGATGTTACACTACACCAAAACTCTCCTATATGCAGCTACAATAAATACACCCAACACTTCTGCAATTCAGAATTCCAATCTTCCTTAACCTACTGCAAGCAAATGCTCCACAAGCACAGAAAACTCAAGAACTCAGATATGTTCTTTACACTTTCAGGGGGATCTTTTCTTCTTTCCTTAAAGAAACACTGACACTTGGAAACACTGATATTTCAAGAATTTTTTGTTTTGTAGAAAGGCATTGATAGCTCCCTGTTTTTTTTCCTGAAAATGCTTACATGACACACACAAAAAATTAAGCTGGTAATCAAATACTGTATTATATCTCCTGACAAAGACCTCATTCAATTTGCACCAACTTTGGGGAAGGTGGCAGAACAAACATCACAGACCCAAGAGATCTATTTGTGAGACAGGCTCGGAGTTACCTGATCAGGTCACTACTTCAGAAGTGAATTAAGTATGTGACTACTGTTACATCTCTGACAAATTATTTCAAGAAGCAGCAGTAGAACTTACCTTCTATTTTTGCTTACTTTAACTTAAGAGTTTACTGTTGTGGTATAGAATAGACCAAGAATATACAGGAGGCAAGGTCTTTGTGCTTACCAGAAGTAAGTTGCAAACAACATAAGCTCCTAATGCTCTCTTGGATTTGAATTGTGTCTTTTGACAAGTCACACAATTGTAACAACACCTCATTCATCTTGCCTTATATATTCAATAATATAAACAGTATTTAACAACATTTATACAGCCCACCAAAACCATAAAATGATAAAAAAGCTTCCTTAGGCACTACACTTAAAACTGACATTTACTATAATATTTACTATCATTCACTATAATATAATTTCCTTATAATATTGGCTGTAATTTCACTAAAGTTTATAATTTGTTGAATTTTTTTTTAATCAACACACTAATACTTTTCTTTCATATTCAACTAATACTTTTCTTTCATATTCCAGTTGAATATTATTTGCAGAACCTACCATATTCACCTCAACTGATCTTTTAAATGATTTAAGATGATTTAAATGATTTGGCCACAGGCTCTTCTATATACCATCAATTATATCACATTTTTTCCTGTACCCTGCACACTGGTAGCCAAGCCACCACGTTATCTGCCCTGAGGTAAACATTCATAAGCACATCCATATTATGGACAGCTTTGCACTCAGCTAAACCTCCCTGAGAGCTGAAAAAGGGAACCCTATTATCTGTATAGGATTAGAGCATGCACAGAAGCACTTAACACAAACTGTCTTCCCTCCCCATGGAAATGACAAAAAGTTATACTTAGTGGTGGAAAAAGACCCGGTAATGATGAACAGCCACCATTTATAGTATGAATTTCCTTTCTTAAAACCAGCCAAACAGCATCTATAGGGTAATCAAATATCCAAGTAACTATGGCAAGTCCTAGTCTTAAAAATTTCTCAAGCATCCAGAAGCCAGGCTTCAAAGGAAGCTGATGTGACAACCTCTTTCAGCAGGTTTATTCACCTGTACCCTGCACAGGCACAGAGTCTTACTGGTAGCTAGACTGGATTACAGGAAATATACAGACTTGGGATAAATTTAGGATGCAAGGAGTTACTCCCTAAAGACTATCAGTTTTGAATGAACTGAATTCACTAAACATATGCGTATTTTGCAGGAGTACTTAGCCTAATACAAAAATCTTCTCCACATAGCAACGCTCCCCAATTTCATCTACAAAAATTAATTGTCACCTTAATTAGAAATAATCCTGCACAAAAATAACGCTTAATGAAACAAACCAAAATACATTGCATGTTTCTTTCTAATACCTTGTTCTTTTCTGAGTTCTCTGCTACTGTCTTCAGGTGTGCAGAAAGAAACTTGAGAGTCTCATAATGGTGTTCCGGTAAATCATGAATCTGAAACAAACAATCACTATTCAGAACACTGAACATTTAAAGCTAATTTTGTAGTGCACCTGCAACTGATTTTAGTTTACCAATCTCTTCAGTGTTTTCAGACGCTCAACAGGATCTTCTTTTCTATTGGCATCTATAAAATCTGCATATTTGTCTGTTAAAAAAGCAGAAATTATTCATATATGTGAGTTTTCATATCTATATATGTGTATATATATACACCTCATCTGCCAGCCCCACTCCCCTTTGAACACTAGTAACATATATACAAGAATGACCTCTGGAGGTCATAAATTAGCCCTTCATATTGTTTGTGTATGTATTTTATGACAGTAGGGGGAAAAACCCACCAGTATTCAGCTTTCATAGAATACTGCCACAGTAGAATTGAAAGTTTTACTCTTTTAGTTGCATATTCATAATCCCTTCACATCAGAGAAATTCTATTTACACCTCTCACTCTCAGCATGATCACCATGACTCCCCACACTTTAAGAAAGACAACATTTATCGCAGAGTGGAGATGATTTCACTGGGTTTTCTCTCAAATCATCTGAATGTTGTGAGACAACTGTTCAACTGCAATTCCTAAAGACAAAACTGTACTGCAAACCACCTACCGTTGGTAAAGAGGGGTTCTGGGAGCTTTCGGAAGAAGGATTTCAGCAAACTGCTTATCACGTTCAAGTCACGCCATTTCTATGTGTTTAAAAGAGAAGGTCAGACATGCTTTATACTTCTATGATCACAACACAACCAAAAGTTTTGGGGATTTTAAAACAAAAATAGTGTGATCAAAGACTTACATCATCATGAACATCAATGTCAGTCATTCCTTTGTTGAGCTCTTCTTGCATACTTGAGATGGCAGCATTATTTCCAGGCACTCTGTAAATTCCTGTGTACTCAAGACCTCTTTCTTCAACCAGTTTGCAGCATATATCAACAATCAGTGGAATATACTGAAGAAAAAGAGTTGTATAGATAAGTAATTAATTTTAAAAGTATTTTAAATTTACAATGAAAGAAAAACTCTACTTCCATACTTTGTTGGTATGAGCTGGGGGGCAGTCATCTAGTCTAACACCAAATGTTCCAACAGCAGAGGGCTTCTTTTCAAATGTCTTCCTCATAATGCTTGGAATGCCTTTTCTCCATGTCCCTTTGTCTTTTGGTGGGCTTGTCTCATCTTTTTGTTGTTAGGATAGTGGAAAAAAAAAGAAAATAAAGAGGAAAAATAAGAACATTTATGCCACAAAACTGACTGTAAATACAGGTAACAGATTTGCAAAGAGCAAGTGACACCTGCTGCATTTTTAGCTTTTACCAGCCTGGCTTTATGCAAGAACTCACTAACCATTAGACTGTCTTAAACACAACTTCTGTTACTCTTCTGTGGTTCAAAAGATAAATCTGAACATACTCACACCTCAGACTTAGAAAAGCAAGTAGCTGCATGGTACTGGGGCATTTCATCATTACAAAACTAAAGGCAGATAAACTACTAAATTTAAACTTAAAATTTATATAAACTACTAAAATGTTGAAAAATTAAAATCTACATTTAGTAGCACAACACCAAGTCTCTGGAATCACACTGCTGCGCAAAATACCAATCGGACTCTAGAGTCATGCTCACACTTGTGCAGACTTACTCTTTCAGAAATTATCATATTTTAGTCACTCCTAAATAATTCCAAACATTACTCACTCAAAGCATTCTCTATCCAAAAATCAGATTAGAAGTTCAGTTGCTCTGTTTACCTCTCCTACAGAATCCTTGTAACAAATTGCAATTCCCATCTATCTTGCACTGCAAGTCATCTAACACAGTAAGTACTTCCTTCTTATTTCTGGAGATATTCTTTCAGCAGATTTGAGATTTACTCAACATGTGCAATTTAGTTACATGTGTAGCACTGCAGAAGCAAAGGGACATTTTTGGCAACAAATACCAGAATTCATTGACAGCTTAAATTCAAGACTGAATCATTCAAAAGTGGTTGCTTAACCAGTTGCCTGAATTTGTATAGAACATTTTTTAAACAATAGTCTGATGTGAAGTACCATATGTTTACACATTATGTGGAAAAAAAATAATAAAAAAGAGCAGCTTGTGACATTATTTGCTGGAGTTCAGATACTGATTCAAGTTTGCAGTGCCAGCTCATCAGACTTTTTTAGAATTCAGGAGGAACTAATTTCGTTCTGGAAAAAAAAAGGTTCACTCCCTTGTTTTAAAAATTATGACAAAAAAAGTCTGTTCTATACTTTGGAAGCACTTTAGCAGAAAAATTTACCTTGTCACTTCCAAGTCAGCTAGAGACAAAAATATGAATTACACACAAAATTATTTCCAGAGCTTGGCAAAATTTTGCTCACAAGAAGCCTAACACCTGTATTTTACTACTGTTAGTCCTACATGGAGCTGTAGGGAAAAAATCCACAAAAAGCTCTTGAGAGGGAACTAAAACAAAAAGCTTCAGGATCTGAGATGAAGTAGCTCCTAGAAATGAGTGACTAGAGCTGCAGCTTAAAAAGCCCTGGCTAATACTTGGTTTGCATCTGTATATTCATGAATTGAAAAATACCTAAGAAGGCCTTGCACTGGGGCAGAAGGGAAGTAAAGCAATGCACAAATCATACAGACCTTTAGTGAGAAGCTTCCTTTCTGTCTCGTCCTTAGGAGAATGTGGACTCTGAGTCCTCTGTTCTGCTTTAGTTCCAAGCAGTGTCTGTCTGATACTCAGACTCTGGCGAGGTGTTTTGGGAGATGGCTCTGTTTTGCTGCTTGAAGAACTGAACAAGAGAGATTATTTCAGTTAAAAGAAGCTAAATGAGAGCTCTACAAAAACTACTGGCAACATATAATTCACTCACCTCATCATTGTACTGTACTCTTTAATCCTTCGACTAATTAGATCTCTACTAGTAACACCAGTATCCTATAAAATAAATGGAGAAATACTTCATAATCTTATAAAACAGAAAAATAAAATTCCTTTCAGAATATAATTAACTCTTCTGGTCACCAAGTAAGTATAGAATTCAACAATTCAGTCCACTTAAAAAAAATTCAAACCCTCAATCAAACCAAACATCCTAACAGGAAGTTCTTGAGAACAGTAAAGACAAAACACTTAAAAACCAAAAGAAAAATAAAAGTGAGTAATTACAAATCAAGTACTGCTATTTACAAATTTTTTTCCCAAAGCAGTATGATCTGATTAAACCCTCTTAAATTGAAAGTAAGTTTAAACAGAAAAAATGCAAGTAAACACATATTACTACTTTGAAAAATCCAATCATATGTGCACACAGTACTTAGGAAATTAATTGCTACTACAAATACAGATGAAAAAGACATAAATTCAAATCTGCTTTTTTATCTATCTGTGTAATACTTTGGATAATTATTTTGAATCTGAGCAGATGTGCATGACCACAGACATGAAAATATTTCTCTGTTGCTCGTCACTGCAATGAAAATGCACAGCAGACAATATTGGGACAGATACTGATACCTTATGTACAATAGCAGATGTTTGCCTTTGGTAATGAGCATTAACTTAATTCATAGAAACATCAGCATTTAATCAGAGGAACAGGTAGCTTCAAAGTTTCACTTTTTAACTACTGAGAAACTCTTCACACTGTACTACTGCACACACCACTCTGCAATGCAAGTCTGAGGAGCGACTATACTGGTCCTAAACCTGCAATTACCTTTTTGAAAAGATTAGGTATTTTGGCAGATCAGTTTACTACAAAGTATATCTTTTAGTCAAATCAGCAACAGCATTAACTAATTTATTTCAGAAGTTTATTTTCTGATTATGATTACATTGACTTTTTTTAAGCTCTATTAATTTACTCAGTTACCTTTCCTTTCACCTCATTTTCTTCTGTGTTCCTGTATGCATTTTGGTCAACTGGTTAATTAAAAATTAATTCTTCTGTTCAAATAACAGTTACAAGAAAAAAACAATATATGTTTAATTAAAATGCACGAACTACAACTTCTGCTTCATATATTATACAATTACCTCATCATTTAAGTTGCTGTTGTCTTGTATTGCTTTAATCCATGCTAACATATTATCTCTGTCCTCAGCTTGAAAGAGATACTCGCGGTCTGATGTGGTGAGTCTAAATACATTTTTCCTCTTGGTTTCACAGTAGGAGATGTCTATCAAGCAAGCATTGATGCTTATAGGTTGTTCCTCCTCAGAGAGGGTCACTTGTTCCTTTTTATCCTTGTACAAATAAAGTGAATGACCTCGAAGGACAACATACAGTTGCTTCCATGGCCGAATGCTCCCGCCAACTCGCTGAAAAACAGCAACCAGCGTGTTCACTTTGCTCACTTGTCACAGTGCACATTTCTGGATTACAAAACTACCTCCAGAAGTTTTACAAAGACTACCCACCTGGCTGGCAGACAGACTACACAAAGTGGGATTCACTAATTGCTCTCCATTAGAGGAGTGAATTGCTTGATAATTCGCCCTCCCAGACCACCCACTGAGCGTGAGTTCATATGTGACAGTAGAAAGAAACAGAATTCGACAATTTCTGGTCTGGTATTTAGGGAATTTGCCTGTACCTTTTAAACTGCCTTCAAGTCAGAATGGGATTTTCACACCACTGCAATTCCAGACTCACAATTTTCCTTAAGCATTGGTCTATATTTGTACAGAAGATTAATTTGAACTTAACTCCAAAACATTCACAAAGATTACAACTGTTTTCATTATTAGGAAAGAGGAAAATAATACAACTATACCTACCAAGGGACTGATTCTTATTATTTATTAGTCATTAGGAATTAGTTTACTTCAACAGATGTAAAATTAAAACAGTTTTGGAAGCACTCTGTAAAAGAAACTGAGGAATTGACTGAAGTCAATTTCTAACAGGTCTAAATTTTGTCAGTCTTATGATCTTATCCCCTTCAATAAAAAGACAACCCCAAACCCAAAAAACTAAACAGGAAGGCTTGGAGTTTCTTATCTTAGATTGTCACCAGCTTAGTACAGGTACCTTTCCTTTGTCTGTAAAAAGCTGACGAAAATGGAGCCATCCTTCTTTGGAGGCATCACCAAACACCTCTGAAGAAGAATCTTTTCGGGAACCAGAGTCTTCTGAAGATTTCTGGCTGTCTGGGACCTAGAGAACACACCACAGAAAGAATCCCACAGTGTAATTCTATACACATCTGTCTGCGGTTCCTATGTTCAAGATCTCTTGCACTTTAAAAACGTTCCCAGGAATATGATCCTGAGAAAACATAATTTCTGAAGTTTGTTCATAATAGTGACCTTACATATGCCAAGAATACTTTGAGAAATTTCACAAATCTTAGACTGTCATTAGTGAGCTTTTAAAAAAGGCCACCATATTTAATATGTTTTGTTCACAGAGACTGAGGAAAATGAAAATCAAGGACCATGTGATGCGTCCAGGAAAAGAGACAATGTTTACTTATATGATGCATACATCAGCAATTTGATCAGTAGCAATTCCAATAAACTTCCTGTCTGTTTAGCACATCACTTTGTATAACAGACTTATATAATTCAAACAATATGTCACAGCAGTATGGTTAATGTTTAGGAGTTGCTACATATATATATTTTTACCTACCTTAATCCCCTTTAAACTGGATACATGCTTAATGGATCTGTTGGAAGAAAAACAGATGTTAAAATGAGATTTTTAGATGCTTTAAAAAACAGAAGTCCAAATTAACTTTTTCATGAACTCACGATTTTCCCTCTTCTCTGTAGTCATCCAGTCCTTCATCATACGACTTTGATCTCTCAGTTTTTGCAGCAGGCTGGCTATCCAGGACACTAGGCCGGATGGATTCTACAAAGCAATGGAAATTTTTGGGTATGCAGGAACTTGAATCACATTTTTGCCATTTATTTCAAGCAAGAAAGAGTTTATAATTTTCACTCCTGATCTCCAGAGTGTGAAAGGAGAGAAGTTGCAAGAGAAAAAGAATGAAATCAACGCTCACCATGATCATGTGAAAGCTGCCGCCGAATTAAAGGGATTGGAGATGTAGGACTGGGAGGAACAGTTGTTATAGCTGGTGCTTGAGAAGCAGATGCAGAAATAACAGCAGAAGCAGGAATGTGTGCAATATCATGGTCAATACTAGGACTAGTCGGTTCATCTACAAAGGTAATATGCCATATATTAACATATTAAATGCATTAATCAAATGCTCAAACCAAATAGCTGTCTGAACTTCTCATTGCTGGGATATCAGACATCTTAAACATGAAGTCATTCTAACAAACAAAAGGGTCCAATTAATTCACACCGTTAAATGCTCTCTTTTTTTCATGAAGGGAAGCCTGTTTCATTTCATAGAGATGTTAATTGTACATTAGAGATAAAGGCAAAAAACATCATTGATTTTGCTGTATGCAAAAGAAACAGGAATTATTTGTTAATCTCTCAATATTATTTTTAAGCAGAGAATTTTCATTTATATGCATAAGCAAAACCCAAGTAAGGTCGAACTCAAGAGACAGATATGTACAATAAAATAGGGACAGACTATCGAAAGCCATTTGGTTTAAATGAGTGTTCAAATAAACAGCCAAGTTTCAAGCAAACAAAAAAAAGCATTTTAAACAGCTATCTAGCATTTAAAGAACCACTCCCCCCATCCTCCATACATTCAAATAAAGAAGCAAGTAATTCAGACTTTTAAAAGATGGGACTACTACGTACCAATCAGTTCCTCCACTAATTGTTCATAGAAACGATTGCATGCCATGCATGCCCAGCACCTCTCAGTTTCAACAGCCACAAGGGTCATCATGAAAGATTCCAAAAAGCTTTAAACATTCTAGTATTTAACATGCTTCTTTCGAGATGGAAGAAGCCAAAAGATGCATTTTCCATCGTTTTGAGAAAAGAGCCATAGCGTTTTCTAGAGCACATTACTAGTGCTGGAAAAATCATTCTACTTCACGCTCTGGTAGAGGAGGGGATGGAAAAGAAAAAAAATCAAGTCACGAGCAGGGGCTGAACTGTACTGCCGTAATGAATATGAATGTACTCTAGGTGCTAAGAATTGTAATATGCAGAGCTACTGAAAAGCCTATTGAAATCAATGAACACTCACAGACAGAGGTTTATTCTTTGCTTTGTGTGAACACAACTGCGTGTGCTGCATTGTGCTGTTCCAACAGTCACTAACAGTTCTGTTAAGGCAGCACTTGTACCATCAAAATTTGGCAATGTACATTTTGAACAAGGCAATAAACAAAGTACAGGACAGTTTAGCAATAACATGCCTCTAAATTGTCTGGGGTGAAAAGCATAGTAATTTTTGAAATTAAAAAAGCATATCTCAAAAAACTCAGCTGCAGACTAGAAACATTAATAAAAAGGAAAAAGCAAAAGAATTCACACCAAACCAAGGCACTACAATTAAAACATTTTCATGTTTTGCTTGCATCCAAAGTGACAAATTAGAAGTATTTACAGATGACTTCACTACAACAACTAGGACACAGGAAGAAGCTCAGCTATGGTTCCATCTCAAACCTACAACAGCTCAATTTCCTAATTTTTTTTAATCTGCTGAGCTTCCCTGAAACTAGCATTGACTAAGGAATATAATCACTCACAGCACACAAACTGGAAGTGCTAAGGTTTAAGTTATTTATGTTAATGGATATATCTCAAATATCATAGTCTTTACTCCCAAAAGTTGTAGAACACTAGCACTTGAAATAGATCTGTGCAAGCTGTGAGCACAAACATGTTTGGCAACATTACAGAATTTCCCACAACACTTAAATCCAAGAATTCAGATGAGGAAGAAGAGTTTCTAAGTCCCTGAAAGCAACAATAATTATTCAAATCATTATTACTTCACAATGGATCTAATTCCCAAATTAATCAAAATTAAAGCTGTTGCAGAAATATGTAAACTTTAGAGGAACTGCAAATTACATTGGTACAGGAGGGGCATAAGTATTCAGTCCCTGAAGAGGCTGAAGGTCAGCTAATAGCAAGCTTTTATGCAATATAAAGTGATTAGAGACCAAATAATGATGTACACCATAGGAGTTTGTGCATATTAATTTAATGCCCTAGCAAATGCCACTGCTGCTGTCCAGTAAGAAACAAAACCCAAAAAACTACATGGATTCCTTGTATTTTGATTCTTTTTTTAAGTGCTTACAGTATTTGTCTACCTTTTCAGTTTCCTTGACTGACATATTCACACCCCAAAACTCCTTGCACAGCATGTGAATGGATGTGTTCAGCTCACCAATCAATGAAAACAACTGTGTCCAAAATGCAGTGAAGTGCACAGAAAAAACAAGCCAGAAAAAAACCCACACAAAATAATTCTCTTTCAGTTTGCTACCTCAGATTACCAGTGTCTCTTTAAATATTTGCAACAAAAAGGTCAAAGACTCCATGGAAAACATAATTCTGGGAGATACTGAAAAACACCTGGAGGACAATGCAGTCACTAGTAAGAGCCAGCACGGCTTCATGAGGGGAAAGTCCTGCTTGTCAAACCTGATTTCCTTCTACAACAGGGTAACCCACTGAGTTATCTAGGAAAGCCACTAAATGCAACCTTTCTGGACTTCAGCAAAGCTTTTGATACTCTCACAGTGTCCTTTTGGACAAAGTGGCCAGCTCACAGCTGGATAAACCCATTCCATGATGGGTGAGCAACTGGATCCAGGTTGGGCACAAAGAGTTACAGTGAATGAGGTGACATCAGGCTGGTGACCTTCACTACTGGGGTTCCACAGGGCTCCATCCTCAGCCTGGTTCTCATCTATCCATTTGAAGTTCACAGGACTCAAAGGAATACCAAGTAAGCTTGCTGACAATATTAAATTGGGAGAAGCTGTCAACTCCTTCAAGGGCAAAGAGGCCCTTGAAAAGTTAGAGGGCTGCACAACCATATGAACTTCGACAAGGGCAAGTGCCACATTCTGCACCTGGAATGGGGCAATCCTGATTGTGTGCATAGACAGGGGAATGAGAGGCTGGAGAGCAGTGCCATGGAAAGGGACCTGGGGGTCCTGGTCCAGGGCAAGTTGAACCTGAGCCAGCAGTGCCCTGGCAGCCAGGAGGGCCAATCCTGTCCTGGGGGACATCAGGCACAGCATCACCAGGAGGGTAAGGGAGGGGACTGTCCTGCTCTGCTCTGTACTGGGGCAGCCTCACCTCGAGTGCTGGGGACAGTTCTGGATGCCACAATATAAAAAGAAAGAGATTAAAATATTAGAGAGTATCCAAGGGAGGGCCACAACAATGGTGAAGGGTCTGAAGGGGAGCTGTATGAGGAGTGGCTGAGGTCATTTGGTCTGTTCAGCCTGGAGAAGAGGAGACTGAAGGGAGACCTCACTGTGACCTTCAACATCCTCACAAGGAGAAGAGGAAGGGCAGACACTGATTTCTCCACTGTTGTGACCAGTGACAGGACTCAATGAAATGGCACAAAGCCGAGTCAGGAGAGGTTTAGATTGTGTATCTGGAAAAGGTTCTTCACCCACAGGGTGGTTGGGCCCTGGAACAGGCTCCCTGGGGAAGCAGTCACAGCACCAAGCCTGACCATGTTCAGGAAGGGTTTGGACAATGCTCTTGGGGCACACGGTGCAATTCTTGGGGTGTCCTGCACAAGGCCAGGAATTAAACTCAATGATCCTGATGGGTCTGTATGATTCTGTGATGCCAGGACTGCTTTACGTTATACTTTTCAAACACAATCTGTTCTGCATTACTGTCTCTGAAGTGACGTGAGAGACTGGCCATGAGAACCAAGGCAGCACAGTGACAGAGCATCTCTGGCCACGGGGGGAGGCCACTTGTCACCTCTGTTTGCACATGAGAGTGCAACTGGCCAACAGTTGCAACATAGGATTTTCAGGAAGAGCCCTTCAATGCAAAAACATTGAGTGAGGTGAAGATACTGAAAACTTATAATAAATAGGCAACACAGCTCCAACCACAACTAACTGATCCTCTAGCTAAAGCAGAGAGAAATTCCTGTATCAAAGCACACTTGTATTGCCATGCAGCTGGACATGGGGGACCTACAGAGACAGGGAGCATCTGGACACAAGGTAGGTGAAAAAAAGCTAACTGATTCTGCAAAGACACAGATTTACCCAGAACAGCCTCAGAGGCAGAACCAGATTTCAAAACTGAGGAACTGAGGAAAAAGTATTAACCAATTTATCAAACATTCAAAGAAACAGACATAAAATCACTGAAAAAAGCACAGATCCATATCATAAGCTATTAAGCTTCTAGAGTACAATTTTATCATGATTAATGTAACATTTAATATGTTTGTTTATTCCATCTGAACAGTCCTGTAAACATTAAGGTCTGAAAGTAACCACCTTAACACTAAAGGAAGCACATTTTGAGAACCTCAAGTGTAATTTAAATGAAGCACAGAATTATTCACATGGAAGCAAACCTCAGAAGGTCCCTTAGGCTCACATTCTCCACAAAGCAGGGTTAATGCTGAATTCAGACCATGTTGATGAGGGCTCTTATCCAACAAGTGCCAAATAGAGGGGAAGATCTCCCTCAATATCCTGTGTTCTTTCTTATTGATTCAGACTAGCAGAGTGTAAGTCTAGTATTGCCAAACTTAATAATCATATCCTATCCACTCTCTAGGTCATGAAGGTTAAACAAGATGGACCCTGAAGAATGCCACTTGTAACCAGCCTTCAGGCAGAATATGAACACTTAGCCTTGAGAAAATAGGCACTACTCTTTCAACCTGATAATTCAGTTTTTCTATGTATCCATCCAGCAGCACAAGGATGGTGTCACTGAAGAGCTCAAAACCCTTGCTGAAGTCAAGGTTGGTGACCCCCGTGTCTTTCTCTCATTCACAGATCTACTCATCTCATTACAAAAGGCAATCCCATTAGTCAAACACCCGGTAAAATCCATGCTATTCCAAATCATCTTCTCCTTTCTTTGCCCAGAAACTAGTTCCAAGAGGACCAACTCCACGATTTTCCTAGGAACTGAGATGAGGTTAATTGACTGCCTTCCCTGAATTGTCATTCTCATCATTTTTCAATATGGGTGTAGCATTTGCTTTTTTCCAGTTAATAGGTACCTCTTCCAGTCTTCATAATCCTTCAAAGACAGTATCTCTGCAATGACACCAGCCAGCTCTGAAGGTGCTGACAGATGCATTTCATTGGGTTGCATGGACAGGTATGGGCTGAACTGTACTGGAGCTGTCTTAAGAATACCTTCTTTGTTCAAGTTGGTAATGATTGAGGGTTTTGTTTGTGTTTGTTGTTGAGTTTTGGCTGGTTTGGGGTTTTTTTTGTGGTGGTGGGGAAGCAAGGGAGAGAGGTATTTAAGGAAATTGTTTAGTTAACTGAATCATACCCACGTAAGAAACAAATTCACAGACAGATTTTAGTACAGACATCATCAGGGTTGCTTTAATAGAGATTATTAACAGAGAAAGGTGATTTCTCCTCCAATCCATACAGATTCAGTTTGCTGAAAGTTTTTCTTCACTGGTAATAAAAAATTACTGGAAAAAAACTGGCTTCCCAAGGCTAAAGTCATTCTTCACATTTATTCCCCTTCACACATGGTAGTCTTGCAAGCAGTATTTCAACATCTCAAAAGACCTTAAGAAGGAACTGTGTTATTTAGTAAATGTCTTGCAGACCACATTACATTTAAAACACTAATTGGGCATCTCAATTGATACAAACAATGCGAAAATGTGGCCACAAAGCTTAATTCAACAAGTATGTATTTTATCAAAGACTGTTATCTGCTTTAAAGATTCAGATCATAAAAATGTAACAGCTGTGTAGTAATATGCACTTAAAAACAGCTTTACATTTCCCTTGAAGAATGTTGAGACTGCATGCACCCTCAGAAACAAAAAAATTGTCCAACATACAATTTCTCAAAATGCATGCACTGAAGGAGATAACTGTATTTTAATATTATTTGCTTTCTGACAACCATACCAAATTCCTGGATTAGGTATTTGTTTATAGATGCTCCTGTAGTATTTAATGTAATTTTGGTTACTCAGACCTTGTGTAAATATAACAGTGATCAACTGAAAAAAGCCCAGCCTTTTGCTGAGGGCTACAGAGAGGTAGCTCATGCTGCTGTCTGCAAAGCAAAGGGCTAGAAGAGTCATTAAAAACATTATTTTCATTCAACTGAGGCACAGATGTCAAGGTTCCTTATAGACTCAGATGGCATCTACCTGACAGTCATTACAGTAAGTATTTTAATAATTGCCTCTCTGTTTCTTCAACAGTTTACTCAAACAACAGGCTATGGCTTTGGGATGCAATTTAAGAATGAATCTGGTATGTCAAATTAAATTGCTTATGTAAGAAAAGAAGGAACAAACTATCAAGTACTCATTAGTAGAATTCAAAACCCCCTAATCTCCTCTTTATGGAAGGACTGGCAAGATGTGCCAGCAGCCTTGCAGCAGGACTGTCTTTAGAGGAACTGCCTTACTGAATTTCAGCCCTTTGTCAACAACTGTTTTGCACTCACATCGTTGACCTGTCCAAGAACTCCACAGTACACAATACCACAACAGGCTCTGCACTTTCACAGTGCACCAACAGTACCTTGGTCTGAAGTCTTCTTCCTAAGTACAGTAGAAAAAAGCTTTAAAATCTTGCCCTAACACACCCTCTGTGCCTCTCAGCTTAGATTTGCTCTTGGTTGCTACAGGCAGCACTCCCCTTGAAGTACAGCCACGTGGACCACAATGTCCCCTCCTTAAACTCAGCAGCAGGTAGGACAAAAGGGGTACAGAAAAGGCTGCTGAGGCACAAGTGGAGCAAGGGACAGCACAGAAGGGGGACAGAGACTGCAGGGAAGTGGCACCAGTGAAAAGAAGGCAGAAAGGAAGGAGAGACATGGACAAGATAAGAGAGGTTAGGAAAAAGATCCTCATCCACACACAGGCAAGAAGTCAAAAATAAAAGTCTATCTCCAAGAAACCCCAGAAGAAGCTGACATTAAAGGTAAACACAGATACACCAATGTAGGCCGTTTTGCTTAAAAGCCTGTCAGGAAGACAAACAAAAAATACCATCTATACAATTTCACCAGTAGTGAGAAGGCCAGAAATAACCAATAAACAAAAACAAATTGCTGAATCAAAAGTAAACTATATGAAACTAACCCTGCTATTATACAAGATAGCACAAAGGATTAATAAATGCCCCACAGCAGTGACTTCTTGTTTTCAATCCTGCAGTACAAGCTGCTGCATCTTATACTTCAGCCTGCAAGGATAAAAGCTCCCTTATGTATAGGCTTCCAAGGCTAAAATACATGATTTGGAAAAAAGATAACTCTATTGCGCCTAGACTCCTCATGACCTGTTACCTTATTTTTTAAAAAAACAATCTTTCAAAATCTTTTTTTTTTTTTTTTTTTTTGCTAGTTTTTAAGTACTTCCAGCTCTGGCAGCACTAATTATCTTTACAAAGAACTTCTTCATATGTCTACTTTACGTAATTATCCTCATGTGGCCAAAAGAAGAGAATGGAAACATGTCTGCATGCTGAGCACATTCATTGCTCTAAGCCCCAGAAACACAGGACTGGAACAAGCTTCCTGAATCATCAAATCCAGTCCTCTGCTAATGCACTCATGTAAATAATATGTTTGTTATACTGACTGAGTTTCACACAAACAGAAAAGGCTTCCCAAGGTTATTCTTCATGCAAGACTATTGTAAAAACTGTACCTACGAAAGTCTATTGTTTATTTCAGTGTCAAACAAAAATTTAACTATCTTTCTACACAAAGCAATTCTAAAGGTTCCTGCTTGCCATATTATCCCATCTGACAAAAAAGTACAATTCTCAGTGTATATTTTTGTTGCCAAGAACCCCGACATCATTCCCTTATTACCTGCAATTATTTGAAGTTATAATGATTACACTAAGTATGATTTATGCTTTGAAAATATTACTCATTATCAACCAAATCTGATGCTTCTACTCAATTAAAACTCTCCTAGATGTTATGAATTATTACTCCCAATTTTAAGTTTTAATTAAAAAAATATTTTTGAGTCACAGAAGCATTTAAATGGTATTTAAAACACTAATTTGTAATCATGCATTTTGGCCGCTGTACTTCAGAATGCCACAATGATTTAAAAACTGTTCTTTGGATAAGAAACACTGAAATGTTCAGCCTGGAGCAACAGTGATTTGGCAGGCCACACTGTAAAACCCTGGAAAAAAAAAATAGAAGACTGATGCTTATCTTAGAAACACTGATGACATGTTAAAAGCTGTTCCAATGCTATCACTGTAATAATGGAAGAAACAGTCCTCAAAAATTAACATTTGTCAGCCCTAATCTCTACTGCAATTACACTTATAATTTCATAGTTTGGAATAGCTAGGCAGTAACTTGTAGGAAAGAAAATAATCACAACAGCTGAAGACTTAAATTTTCATCTTGACTGCTAGCAGTTTTCCCCTAAAACACACCCTATTAACCATCAGGATTCAGCCACCATTTGCCCTGAAGACGTCCACGCATTTTGAGTTGGCCAACCTGGAAAAGCCCAAGGTTCTGAGTTTCTTCTCATAAGGAGGAAACACAACAAATACATTTTTTCAAATATTTCCTTTCTGCATAAGGGAATGTTTCTGCTTGTTTCCCCTAACTCTGACTAGTCCTACCATCATAACTTTTTTCACAGCATGTTGTGCAAGCATATCAATTTATTTTCTTGTTTCAATTGTATTCAGTATGTGTGTATTCACACTGTCATCTCCCAAGCCTCAGCAGCCTGCAGAGAGAGGCATTAAGATGTAGAGGGAGGACAGGGAAAGTATGGCACACGCTCCCCGAAGACAAGACAGTTAAGTCTTTACACTTTCCAAAAAGTACTTGGAGTGACATACATGACTCTAGGACTTAAAGGTAGATATTAATATAATTAATTAAAGCCTATACACCTCTACTTCCAGCACTAGAGAAGATGAATGCAATCACATGTTCAATAAAGTTGCCTGAGAAGTTTAATTAATAATACTAGGTGGTTTAGAATGCTTCAACTCCTAATTCCTTAGTTAATATACTTTAAAAAATATATAGTAACAAGAACAACATTGGAAAAAAAACCAGGGTTGAGCAGAACTCACTGGAAGCCAGGTACATTTACCCTATCTGCTAATTAGCACGTACCAAAGTACTTTTATTTATGACACGTTTGTAAAAATACAGGTCATGAAAAAAAACCAAAACAACTCCAAAAAACCCAACCAACAACAACAACACAACCTCCCTCCAAAAAACAAAGAAAATCAAAAAAATGACCCCCAAATAAATCCTCAAAACCAAACCCCCCCCCTCAACCTTCTGTTTTTGAAAACTGGCATGAAGATCAGCTTTTAAAGCACGGTAAACAGCAGAGTGTGCCTGATTAGTAGCACAGAAGTTGCTGTGGTGGTTTGCCTGCACTAAGGGTAGAAGCAAGAGAGAGATTTATTTTAAGTGTGGTGAGGCACTGCAACAGGTTGCCCAGAGAAGCTGTGGATGCCCCATCCCTGGAAGAGTTCAAAGCCAGTTTGAGTGAGGCTCTGGGCAACGAGCTGGAAGGTGTTTCCTGGACTGGATCATGACAACAGGGGGTTGGAACCTCATGGTCTTTAGGGACCCTTTCAACCCTCACTGTGAATTCAGTCAGCAGGAGACATTTTAGAAAAGCACAGACATACACTACAGGAATAAATACCATGCAGTTTAAGCTGTGAAACTCTCGGCAATTCTTTGTTTAAATCAATACAGGGTATTAGATAATAAAATTTTACTGTAATACAGAAGAGAATAGAGAAATTTATGGGGTACTTAAAATCATATTTGGCTCAGAGATGTTTTAAACTGCAAATAGTGAGAGAATAGAAAGGACCAACATTAAGTATCACATATCCCTGTCTTGTTCTTATTTCTTTTTCCTAAGGTATGAGTTCCAGTCAGGGATAAAACACTCATCTAATTTTTACAATATTTTGGTGTTATCAAAGTCTGGTCAGATATTTTTATCTGGTTAATTTTCTCTCAGTTACTCACAAATTAATAATGGAATGAAGTGACCTAAAATTTTTCTAGGATAAGGATGTACTAAATATTTTCAAAATGGGATTGCACCTTTGAGGAAAAATCTTTGTACTTATGTGATGCTACTGCATGCCTAAGAAAAAAGCGCTATAATAGGATGACTATGAACTTGATTTTATTTTAAAATAATTTTGAACTTCAAGATGATATTTAGGCTAAGGTTTTGAAAACTTATCTCTTTAAAACGAATTTTTCATGTGACAGGCCACTGCAGAGTTGGAAAGAACATCCACCCAGTCGTGATGGCCAAAGCACTAAGCTGGCCTGACAGCCAGACATGGTGCAATAGGGTTAAGTACTGAAGCAGTGCTCCTATTCACTCCTGTGGGTAGTTCATTCAACTCAATATGAGAATTGGATTAACCTCTTTCACATTCTTTTTACTCTACAGTAAGTAGAAAAGAAGCAAAAAATATTTTCAACCTTGCTGCAAATCTCAGAGATGTATACTAGACATTTATGTCTATGAAATGTATTAAAATTATTAAAATAACTATTCTGAATCAACATTTTCTCAGCAGTTACAAAACACATTATATGGTTTGGGTTGGAAGGGACCCAAGTCCCCTGCTGTGGGGGCAGAGACACCTTCCACTGGACCAGGCTGCTCAGAGACCCACCCAGCCTGGCTCTAAATGCTTCCAGGAATAGGGCATCCACAGCTTCTCTGGGGAACCTGTCCCAGTGCTTCATCACCCTCACAGTAAAGAGCTTTTTCCTAATATCTAATCTAAACCTCAGTTTAAATCCATTGCTCCATGTCCTGCCACTACACATTCTTGCAAAAAGTCTCTCTCCATCTTTCTTGTAGGCACCCTTCAGGTGGAAGGCCACAATTATATTATCCCAAAGCCTTCTGTTCTCCAGGCTGAGCAAACCCAATTCTCTCAGCCTTTCCTCACAGGAGAGGTGCTCCACCCCTCTGGTAAACTTGGTGTCCCTCTGGACTTGCTCCAACAGGTCCACATCCTTCCTGGTAGGGACCCCAGAGCTGGAAGCAGCACTGCAGGTGGGGTCTCACTAGAACAGGGACAGAATCTCATCCCTGACCAGCTGCCCATCCTACTTTGGATGCAGCCCAGGACACCTTTGGCTCTCTGGGCTGGGAGTGCACATGGCTGGGTCATGTCCAGCCTCTCATCCATCCCCACCCCCAAGCCCTTCTGGCCAGGGCTGCTCTTTCTTTGTCCATCCCCGATTCAGGGCACTTTGCACTTGTTTCTTCTTAAACCACATGAGATTCCCATATTCCTCCTTCTCAGGTTATCCAGGTCCCTCTGGATGGCATCCCACTCTTCAGGTGTCACCACAGCAACTCTCAAGCTTGGTGTCACCTGCAAATTTGCCAAGGTGCACTCGACTCCACTGTCCATGTCATTAATGAAGATATTCAGTAACGCTGGTCCCAATAAGGACCCCTGAGAGACACCACCTGTCATCTATGTCTATCAGGTTGTTTAGCAGCATTCTAATTTCCATTCCAGTGAAGACTAACTCATCCAAAAACTACCCAGTAGGTCAGAAAATTATCATTTGCTGTTCTCTTGCACAGAAATCATACAGAAATTACAAGTCTGAAAAATGCACATTAAACACCACAATTGCTAATGTGGTCACTGATAGAGTAAATGGAATTTTTATTAGTCTAGAGAACAGGTGAGACCTTTTCTGGGTAAGAAGAGCAGACTATCACTAGACTAATTTGTATAGTTTGAGACAAAGAGCATTTTAAGAACACAGCTTTTCTTTGGATCTGAAATAGAAATAGCAGCTGGGAACCACAATATCCTGCATTTAGTAGCACATGGAAAGTAGTAAAGCCCGCAATACCACGTTTATCTCTAAAGCTGGAAGTTTTACCATCCCCCAAGAACATTTGCTCACCTGAAGAAGAGTTTGAATTACACAGTATTTTGCCTAATTTTTTCAAATAAATCCATTTCTCCCATAAAAGATACTACAGCTACCTACTAGGTTTGGTCTGAACATATCTCCTCGCATTTCTATTAGTAAATGACACCCAAAATTTAAATATCCCTGCTGCTGAGCTACTGTTTTGAAAAGACTAGTGTCAAAAGACAGTTCTTCAGTAACCCACCATGATCCCTGCAAGAACCTGCTGTAAGGAAGCTCAATGGAAACTCTGCTTGGATTTCTGTTTGTGGTGCAGGGCATTGTGCTACTTACCAAGAGCTAAAATCATCCTGATGTTGTGCTATTCTCAGAAGTAGGTTAGTCACAAAATACTGCTGCAAAACCCAACTGTTCCTGGCTGAATTTCTACCAAAATATGGTCCTGGCCATATCTACTGCTTTTAATAAGCAGAAAGTGGTGATAAAAATAGACACACCAAGATATTTTAAACACCATACATATTTTAAAATGGCAGCAATATGTAACCTTGGAAGATATGTTATCCTTCCCTCCATTTACATTTTTACACTACTCCAATTATCTACTGTACAAGTAACTTCAGTAAGTATATTTATTAAATTAGCTCTATCCAATAAAATCTAAGAAAGCAAAAAACCCTACTGTATGGATAGAAGCATAAGGGAAGTAAAGTGATTGCCACCCCCAAGGTATGTCTTCATTCAAAGTAAGATCCTTCTCAATCATCAAAGGAAAAAAAAAAAGAAATCCAAAAGAAAACCCTAAACCAAAACACAAAATTCCCAGTGATTTTCCATCTGAAGAGTTAAAAAGCCTTTAACTAAATTTCAAAGCAGATCTAGGGTTTTATCTGCCTGATTAAGTACAGCTTTTAACAAGTGAAGTTGTAATTAGGCATAATGATAGCAGAACAAGCAAAGTCAGAATAATGCATATAAATTCTAACTTAAGAAGTGGTCCACTTTCATAACATTTCATGCTCTTCTTATTCAGAAAGGGCTATTTCCTCTTCAACGTGCTGGAGCTGGGGTGGAAACTTCCCACAGCACCTGTACTGGCACAAGAATTTCTTGCTAGGAAGACAGCCACAAGGACCATGCTGGCTCAGATAGTGCCCAGGCTCTATCAGATAGTGCCCAGAAGCACCAGTTTTTAATATTTCTGGATTATTCAGGAGGTTTCATTCCAGGAGGCTTTTAAGAATTCAATCCTATGTGGTGTTTTGCCAAGAGGCTGCAATGGAGAGTTACAATTTTGTTCCTTCTGAACTGCTCAGCTGCTACCAAATACAGTACAACTGACATGTTTAAGGCTTCTTTGAACTTTAATCAACATATTTCTCAAAAATAAGGAAGCAAGTCACATAAATAAAAGTTCATGGGAAATCTGTCAAAACCAGAAGAGGAGATGGTGTAGAAAAGGTTGAGCTTGACTTTACCAATCTTGATCTGATGTTGACATAATATTTAAAATGTATGGAATTAGGATACTCCAAGCAAACACAGTACAGAAGTAAATCAAGAGCCCAACACTGATTTTAGGCAGAGTATTGAAAAATCCTGCACAGAGATCAGTTACATGCCTTACAAACTTGTGCTAATCCTTAAAGAAAGATTGGCTGGGTCTAAAGAATACTCTAAAATTACACTGGGTACTGAAGCATACCATAATAACAAGAATGAAAAAACCCTATACAGTTCCCATTCAAAATGAAAAATCCAACAAAAGCAGCATCTCCTAGCTAAGAAAGCACTTTTTAATGTCTTAGCAGTATTTTATCAAAAGAACAGAATTATTGTATCTTTTGTATGATTTCCATTTTCTGATGAACACAAAGCTTCTTCACTGTTTTTTGGTTATTCACTTTCCACTAGAAGCAGATATTATAGATAATGCTAGGGGAAAAAAATCACTGCTGCAGATCCACAAGAGAAGACAATTATGTTAAGACTCTGTATCTGTAATTCCCTTAACCTAATGTCCAAAAATAAAAGATCATTTAAAAGAGTTGTTTTTCACATAGATGAGTTCGAGAATCAAAATTCAGTATTTTCTAAATACTTTTTGCACTAAATTCAAGAGCACAGAGTCGGGTATAAATCACCTCCTGTGAAAAATGATCCAGAGGCACCCAGACTACAAAGGATTAAATCAGCCAAAACAAAAGAAAATCCAACCCAACAACAACAGCAGGACAAAGACAACAGAGGCATTGACTACTTGAGTAGAACAGAAATGCTCTGCCACTGTAACTCTCTCTTTAGCAGAAGACACTAATTCATCACATATCTAAAAGTCAATACTATTTTTTTTCTATTTCCAATCCTTCCTTCAGTTCTTTTCCTCTTCAGCCCCCTTTCCAAAAGCTCCCTGTAACTCCAACCCTGTTTGTGTCACAGCACACAGGCAAATCTTTTTGCCTTCTCAGATTGTTTCCACAAACCCTTTCATTCATATCTACATTAGCATCTTTACTTGCAAATCCACTTTTTATTGCTAACCTTTCACCTGAAACAGCTTTCTTCTACTCCCCATCTGTCTCAGAAAGCTTTCACCATACCTATTCAGCTGAAAAACTTCTTTTTTCCCCACAACTCGTTCTTATATGGATTTGTATTCATATTGTCTCTTTATTGGATTCCAAATATGTTTTATTCTAGAGACATAAAAGCATTTGAAAGGTGCTGCAAATGCTAGTTGTCCATGTACGTAACATCACAACATTATGTGGAGTGATAACCAGATGGAGTTATGTAACACAGACTTACCCAGAGGGCTAAGGAAAACTCTAGAAAAATATTGCATCACTGTAGGCTTTTTTACACTCATTCTCCAGGACCCCCAAACGAAACAGAACTATTTTTTTTTCTCTCCACTGAAAAGTATTTTTACTTTTACCAACCTAAAGTTATTCTAGATGAGAAAAATCTCCCATGCCTCTCTACCTCAGGGTTTACAGGAATAGCAGTAAAAGATCTAGTGCTTGGGATGCCTTCTGGACATACCACATAATTTGAAAAACACCTGGCAGGATGGTTTTCATCACCTTTAGGAGAGAAAAGCATTTGATGTCTACCAAAATAATTTAACTCACCAATAAATGGAATTGAAGCCAAAGAGTCACCAGGTGGGCTGGAACTTGATGCTTTCCTTTCCTCTATTCTTTTTATGTGGACTTCTCTCCGAGCATCATTAGGTAACCAACAGGTAGTGTCCGAGGCTGCCTCTTGGTCATTTACAGCAAGAATGTAAGACTGATGCCTCAAAGGCTGGGGAGTTTGGTGGCCAGAAGGGGATTTGTCCCGCATGACCACTGCATCTTTGTCATTTCCCTGAACATCCATTTGCACACTTTCAGACTCACGAAGATCTTCCCTTTCAAAACCATGAATCTTTTGTCTGATGGAACCATCCACATTGTCAGAGGTAGTTGAACACTCACTTGTTGGCTGAACAAGTTTGGCAGAAGCTGGGGCCAAAGAGGAGGGCTGGATGGTTTTACCAGTTTCGGTTTTGTGATCTGGGGCACCTTCAGCTCGGATCCTCGACTGTTGGTTTAACAGGCTGCTTTGATGCAAGTGATTTACTGTTCTTTGGTCTTTGCTGGCATCCAGGCCCTGGTTAAGGGGAATCGATGGTTTTGCTGCATAGGGAGCTGAATTCTTCAGAGAGCTACTTTTAGAACTTCTGGCTGGTGTGAGAGACAGCCTCTCTTGTGAAACACCTGCAGGTTTTGGAACTCCCCCAGGAGTTTGCAAATCGCGAGAAGGCGGTAGCATTTTAGTATCTGGTGAGACTTTCTGAAAGTGAGAACCAGGCAGAGAAGCTCTACTCCCTGTTCTCCGGTTGTCTGAAATATAAGCACTCGGAGCAACAGGGAAATTCTGACCTCGAAGGGACATGTGAAATGCGTGTTGTCTAGATCTGTCATAAATACCTCGCCGATCATCTTGTTCGGTAAACCCCGTCCATTTGTAAGTCTTTCTCCTATCCCCATTTGCATCTGCAATCATATTTTCAGAATGAAAATTTTCTAGCACTTCACCCTGTTTGCTGAGATAATCCCACGACCGAGCCCTGTGATTTCTAGCATTGACTGAAGGCGAAGTTAGGGTATCTTGTGAAGCACTTCGTGGCCATTCTTTCATCAACACGGGATCTTCAAGCCTTTCCTGGGATACACTTCTCTGCCGGATCTGGACAGACTGCGGAACCCTGTCGTGAGAGGTGCTCCTGCGCCGTACCTGAGAAGCAGTGCGATTTGGCACCACCTGATTATACTCAGTTGTGTTCTGGGAAGCTGCCCTTAGGCTGTCTAACCTTTCCTGTATTGTTCGGGAGCCATACATGTGCATGCGCCTGTTATCAATGTACTCCTTGTATGTTTTGTAGGTCTTCCAGTCTATGTGCTGGTGGGAGGTTGGAGAACTGTAGTGATTAGTAGAGACTGAGGGTGAGTCTGTGCCTTGAGTAGAAGGTCTAGTGCTTGGGATGCCCTCCGGACATACCACATAATTTGAAGCTTTATTTACTGTTCCAGTTGCATCAACTGGTCTTGTTATTGGAGTCTGGGGAAGTACAATGGCAGTGGACACTAAAGATGGTGGTGACGTGGTCCGTGCTTTCAGACTGGTTTGATCTTTTAAGCCGTATCTTACTTCCTCTGTCCTGTGTGATGGACCAGCATGGTTATTTCTGCAAGATGGCAAATCTACAGCCTTCTCAGAAGGCACAATAACAGTCCGTACAGTTTCATTGCAAACGCACACGGCGGTGTTTGATTTTGCAATGTCTGTTGGTGATGGAGGCACTTGTATTTCCATTCTGTAGGCCCTCTCTGGCTGTGTCAATGCCCGGACTGGTCTACTGACTTGCTGTTTGCCCAGTGAGAAGTCAGAAGGTAGCTTGTCCCCAGCTTGCTGTGCCTTAACCGAGGCAGTGGATGTCAGGCGTGGGTAACATATTGGGGGTGGTTCCGGTATGTTGCGGGCATTACCACTGTAGGCTTCGTTGCCTTTCAGGTAGGCATCTTGGGAATACGCCTGTGGAGAGAAGAGTAAGTCAGTATTCAGTAGTGAGGGACATGGAAAAGTTCGCCATCCAGTACTTGCATGATCAAGCTTCAAGGAAGGGGAACACGGGTTGAAAACTCACACTCTCTCTAATTTTAGACAAAATGTTAGTTCAAAAGATAAAAACAGCATTCCACCCTTCAGTGAGCAGAAACAGAACAAGCCAAATCATGACATTCATTCCCTTCCTCAACAATTAAAAAACTGAATTGATGACCAATTCTAGGAAATACTGTGAGTAGGGCACTGAGGAAGGTTTCTCAAAATCCATGAGCACACAACACAGTATTTTTCTCCCCTTTAATTTTGCTTTCTATCATGATACTTCACACATTCTTCTCATTTAAGCCTCCCATTGCTGGAAACTGGAATTTCACAGCAATCGATAGGTTAAAATGCTGCATAATAAATACAACTAGCACTAGAAAATTCTCTATTCACTTAGGGTATAAAACAGCTCTGCTCACTTAACACAGTACATGTAAAAAGTACAGACAAATATACATACACACACTCCTCTAAGATGTCTTCTACATAAAAGCTACTGTTCCTAAACATATAATGAATAAATTGAAGCAGTAACATATTGTTGTGAGCCAACATCCTAGAAGTCATGTTATATTTCACAAGAGACAGCAAGTATATGGTACGTAATATTTACTGCAAAAAATATTAATGATATTTAGCATTTTTAACTTTGATGTACAAATAGTATGAAAATTCATACATATTCACCACCGTCCACGCACTATTGAAACCCAAACTGAAATCTCTAATTTCCTTAGTGCACTTTGCATCTTCATGCATAAGAACCTGACTCCTAAGAAAAAAATGGTTACATTACACTTTGTACATTTCTGCAGCATTTCTGAAAAGCAGCATTTGTCATTGTGAAATTAACAGAACATTCAAAATAACAAATCAATGAGAAGCATACAGCATACTTAAACAATATTCTATTATTGAAAAACTTCAGCATGACTTTGTTCAGTTTGAACATAATAAAGAGCCAATGCAGAGCCTGCCAATGTAACAGAAGATTAAAATCATTTCTCAGGGCTTTTACACGCTTAGGAGCGCTATCATATCACAGCATTTCCTGTTCAAATCATAACATGCTCAATTCCAGTGTATCAATATGCTCTGTCTTAAGAGTAGACAGTTATAAAAGCCCAAGTGCAGCCATAAAATTAACACAGAGCAAAGTAGAGAGGAGGGCGAGGCATTTACAATACTGCTGCAATGTTACACCGAGCATTAGTGAAGTGCAAAATATTAAAGCACACAGAGAAAACAGACCAAATAACACAGGCACAAACCACAAATCAAGGAATCAGCATTATGAAGAAAATTCAGCTCAGACTATCTAGCTCATTTCCGAACTTGCTGTTTCATATTCTTGCTTCTCACAAATCATTAAGAAAAACATGCCTTAAAAAAATCATCAGAGAAATGGCTACTGTACATTTCTTACCAGTGCTGTGACATCCTTTGTAAACTGCAGCTGGCAGAAAACAGGAAAACACAGTAAAAACTGCTTACAGATGTAAAGACAGAATTATCTTGTCATATTGATGTTGACTACAGCAAGCTAAAAATACAGCTACACTGATTTCACTGGAAGGTACCAACAGACATAAAGGGCAGTAGAGCATAAAAAATAACTTCATCCTCCTTGTGAGCATGTCCATCTCAGGCTTTTATCTGCTCCTTACGTTTATCCTGTACCTCTACAGAAAGCAAAATACGTTTGTGCCATTTTGCCTTGGTGCATCCTTACAGCTGCCTGCAGAGAGCTCTGGTTCTGTGCAATGAGATTTCCCTTCCACTACAGCAACATTACTGTCTCTCATTTCCCTGGGCTGCTACCATCCATCCCTGCTTCCTGGTGACGAAACAACGGCTTTATTATGCATTTAAAACAGCACGCCCCTTCCTCACATATATCCGAACATGACCACAAACTGTCAGCTGACTGCAGCTGCTCTCATGCTGTACATCTGAAACTAGAGGAATGATGCTGCAGAAACACTCTCCTCATGTGATTTGTAATTTTTTTTCCTCCACTCATAGTAAAAATCAGGACAGGCTTCCACTGGCACATTTAATAGGGGGAAGGAATGTACAAAGATAAACATTTCTTAACCTTTAAATAAATGGCTATTTAAGATCTTGATGGGCTGAAAAATTAAATTTAGAAATTGGAAGAGGTGCTGAAGACTCAGAAAACAGATTGAGTGAAATCCTTCTGGCATGCAAAACAAACAAAAACCATCATATACTGCCCCTTGATCAGAAAATAATTATCGATTCATACAGCTGATAAAACAGGTGATATCCCACCTTCTCTGGGATGTGCAGACATTACACCAACAGAAAATAGACCCCATTTATGTTTTTGTGAAACATTCCCCTGACAAACAATGCTTCATTGACTTTGACAGCAGAAAGGCTAAATTCCAAAGCTCGTGTGATCTGACTGTAGCTGAAGACTAGAAGTCAGTAAAAAAAGAATTGCTCAGCTCTTGACAAAATTTATCACAGGTATTAAAATATCACCTTCAGAAGACAGCATTCCCACAGGGTCCAAAATGAGATCAGCTAGGTCTTCTCCTCCCAAAACAAAAAGTGTATTTCCATGATTGCAGGTATATCCAGACAGACAGACTGCCAGTTCTGTGTAAGACATTTACTGGAAAATGTATTTCTCCTTTCGACCTCCTTTCACCCACTACCCAAGAAAGCACTGAAACAAAGTGGGACTTCCAAGGAAGAGAAAGTTTATAGATGGGACTGTGATATTTCCACAAAGAACATTTGATCTTTGTCTCATAACTCTGATTAAGGGCCTACAGAAAATAATGCAACTTACAAGGAAACAGATGGATCTGTCCTGCAAATGTCACGCTGAAGGTTGCATTTTCAGCCTTTTTACCACAAAGTATTTTAATTGCTTTAAGCACAAAGTGATGAGATTTTTAGAAGAGGTTTAGAGACTAAGAAATGTGAAATACACCAATGTATTTATTAGTGCATACATTGTTTTGACATTTAACATATTTTGCAACCACACAAAACGCAGCTTGAGTATTACTCTCTCTCTTTAGTTTCTCTAACAATAAATCATGTGAAAAATGCTACCTTAATCTCTAAGTGATTGCAATGGGATACATGAATAAAAATGTCATTAGGGTATGGCTGAATTTTAAGTGTTTATAATCTTAAAACAAAACCCAAACCAACCAAACAAAAAAAGGCTTGCAACTTCAAAAACAAAAAGTATTTTTAAAAAATGCAGATTAGTGATACTCCTGATTCAGACACCAGCCAAGCCATTTCAATTTCTACAGAACTGGATCTCAGCAGTTATTCAGAAGTCCCAACATGATCCAAAAATTAGTCTAGATGTTTTATGAGCTCTTTTTCACCTTCTCAAAACAACAACAGTTTAAAAGACTACCATACAAATGCAGCAATTGAGAGTGACATTAAATGCTCTGATGGATAACAACTCTGCAACGATTACTAGAAGAAAATTGGTGCTCTTACAGTAAGAACTCAGCATGTTTCCAGTTATTGGGTACCATTCCTTCCCACCTTGCAATCTGGTTTTGTTTGCACAAAGTTTGCAAACTCCTGAGGTAAAGGATTAATTTCTTACTGCGAATTTGTAGAACCATTAAGGGTTTAACTACTAAGGTTATACATTCACACCATATGACAGGCAAAATACATTTTAAGCAAATAAACCATTTTACAAGGTATTTCATTAACCACCTAAAATAAAACTCAGCTGAAGGGCTTTGGTCTCATTTTTACCCCCTTTATTTTATGCTACTAGACACTAGAAGTGAAAATATTTCACAGTTTGCCACATTGCTCCAGTATGTCCAATGCAACTGGATGGTCACAGGAAGAGAAAAAATATTAAATTGCAGTTTTTAACACTGAGGCAACTGTGGGCAGACCTCTAGACAGAGACACGAGGCTACTGGGGAGTGTAAAACTCTAGGATGTATTTCCTCACATTAGTTATTTTTCTTTCTGCTGTTGTTGGATGGGGGGGTATTTCTCTTTTATTTTTTAAATTATAGGTGCACCACTGGCAATTTCAGGGTACTACAAGGCCTTGAGAGTCACCAAATCCCACAAAAATTCTAAGTTCATGAATGATAATGCAGCAAACTCTTCTCTGCAGCACAGATCTCTCAATATACTGAAAACATCCATATCACCTGACTAGAAAGAAGGAAAAACAAAAAAGAAAATCTGTGCTTCAGTTGACTTTTATGCACTTTCCTGGTCATTCCCATCCAGGACTTTTGGTTCCCCTACTATCTATAGCAAGAGAACCACTTCTGTTCAAATATGGTCAATTTTCAGTTACTGATTTGCAGCTTCACTGGTCTGTAATTCTGAATAAAGATTAAGATTTAACTAAATTCATCAAAACCATAGTAGTAAGCAGCCCCCTTTTATTTCCACCTTTACCATCATTCATAGAATGCTCAATAACATCTTTCTGTAAATGAAATTGCAAAGTTCCTTCTGGAAGGTTATGGCACATTTCAACAAATTTGGACATTAATAAAATGTAATGGTGACAACACCTGAGATCAGAAGTAACCTCTTACCTTTTGGGGCAATTCCTGTAAGGAAAGGGTTATTTAGAAATTAAACTGTTAGAGGTAGGCTAAAAGTTAGATAAGATGAACTCTGAAGTGAGTGGGTAGTGAGAAAAGTGCTAGAAAATGAAAGGTGAAAAAAGCATGTATGTTTATACACAACACAGTTATATATCTCTACAAAATAATACCTACATGTATTTATCTATACTAAGCACCATATATAATGATTAATATGCTACATTACAAATAACCTTCCAAATAAATGGCTCCAATGCAGATGATATTAAATATACACTCATTTTTCAAAGAGTGATATTTTCAAGTGCTTGGCACTTAGCAATTCAGTGACTTGTAGGCTGTATTCTTTTTTACATACACAAGGAACAATTAGCAAGTAAGTAAATTCCAACTTGAACATTCCCATAAAAGAGGACACACTAACATCCACGTGTTAGACACAACAAAGTCTATTGACAAGTCTTAGACTAATGCTCACCTGTAAATAGGCTTAGAAAACTCAATTTACTCTGTGGAGCACCTTTACATTCAGTATTTTCCATGTAGCGCAAAAAGCTTTTGAACAACTGGAAAACTTGTCAAAACTTAAACTGTATTTTAGTATTAAACTTGTTATCCAAAGGCTACAAAACAGCAACAATTTCACTGAATACACTTGAGAAAAATGAACTGTTTGTAGTTGACCTAAATGCGTCTTCCCATTTGCATGAAGTCAGTGGTACTAAAACCTACAAGATGCCAAAATTCTGTCAAAAAAAGGTTGAGAATGCCATAGAAATTGCATATAGATATATCCAATTTGAAACAATGAGGGTAACATGACATAAAAATAATCCTCCTCTTCCTAGTTTAAAAATGGTCATATACATAGAAATGTTTCAAAATAATCTCTTCTGGTAAGTTTAAGTAAATTAATCACAAATTTGAGGAGGAGTATGAAAAAATCAACACATATACAGTTGTCAAGAGTTCAAGTTTCTGTCATGGATAAAGGTATTTTAAATATCCTTTGCCCCATCCACAAAGTGACATTTTCAACATCATGCCAGTGAACAAACACGACTGACACTGGTTTCACTAATGGCAGGATTTCACATGTAATTCCCTTCCAAGTAAGCACTGTTCACATGCCACAGAGGACAATGGCTTGTGGATTGGACCACTTAATTGTTACTATTGATGAATGAATTTGAAGCCCTGTTTTCAGGGCTCCAGATGTTCACAGACATATATGGGTATTTCTGAAGACTAAACTCAAGGTTTATAAATAGCAAACTAAGGATAGAAACAAGCAACTGTGTTTCTAGCCCTCAGTCATGAGCACAAGGGGTAGACTGCCAAGTACTATAAAACTTAACACAACCAGCATCATTCCTGAATATAATGAAACTATTCCATCCTCATTGCACTTGACATATCATTCATTAGCTCATACTACAATACCCAGTAGTGCTTGGAGTTTTGCTATTTTTACAGCCTACCAATATTTAAACTCAGTTCACAATGAGTGACACTATTTGAAGACATTTACAGTAACATATGTCACAGGAAACAACTAAGTTATTTAACATTTTATAATAGCTTACATAACACAACTTCAGGTGGTTTTCCTCTATTATAATTCAGAGAAATTGCACAGATTCTTCATTTTACTGGAGTTACTGAGCATGCACTGTCTCAAAAGACTGCAAATTATTTTAGACATGCTAAAATCTTCCCTACTCTGTGGTGGGCTAAAACAGATACAATTACAGGCCACAACCAACAGATTGCTGTAAGATGCAATTCATTTTATCATCTGTTCCTTCACAAGTTGCAGCTCAGCCATCAAAGACCGACACCTAAAAACATACACTGAAGTGTTGGTGACAGGACTGACACCCAATGCTCAGCCTTATGGATACAGGAAACACCTGCCTCTCCATGGCTTTCCTCTGGAAAATGCTATGTGGAACTGGAAGCCCTCAAGAGCAGTTCACTTTTCCCCAAACAAATGCATCTTAGCAAACAGTAGCATAAAATTCTTCTGTATCACGACTCAACCCAACAGTGAACAACTGAAGGAACTCACACAAGCTATAGGGTCAATGTAAAGCATTTTTTTGCAAAATGACAACTTCACCTCTCAAACCTAATCCTCTTTCTATCTTCAACAGAGCAACCTCGCATAAAAATTCACAACTCTATCACATCTTACAACTCAAAAGGAACTGCTCTATAATGACACCTGAAGATTTTTCATACATCCAGTCTTTTTCTAGAGCCTCCACAGGCAGGTATTTTTTCTCTTTACCTCTCAATCTCCTCAAGGAGAACAGCCTTATTTTCTTTTTGTAAATATCCTTTCCTAAGAAAATGCCAACAATCATCTTTTTCCCCTCCTCTGCCCCCATCTCACCTGTTGATGTAACAAGTTATATACAACCAATTTTTTTTAATCTCTACTTCACCTGAAGGTTGCACTTTGTGTTTCACCAGCAGAGAGATGATGTGCCTAAGACCTTTTCACCCAGACAAAAACAAATATTTAACTTTAAAACTACAGATCCTACCTTACCCAGATTCTTACACTGTTACATCTACAAAACTGCATTAGATGCAATGGCATTCAGATAATTTAAATGTTAGCATTATTCCTGCATTTATATATATGCACAGTTCCAATTTTTTTTAAAAAAAACCAACCTCAAAAAACCCCAGCCACCAAAAAACACCTCAACAGCTTTTCTCTCCCACTTATTCATGCAATCAAAACTCACACCCTGCCCCCAACACTTTCTGTGTCGGATGTCTTCATCAAATCTTCTCAAAATATCACTTCTATTCTAATAATCTTGGCTTGTTATCCTAGCTGGAGAGTTCCTGTGCTAGCTTCTACCTTCACTTTAAGGCAAAGCAAAGTTTTTTGGTTTTTGCCTTTACCCATTAATTTGATCTGTAATAATGGAAAGCAGCTACTGAAACCCAAAAGTTTTTCTTAACACAAAGTCATCTTATTATTTCTGTGTGGATTAGAAAATACACTTTTTCAACCACTAACAAGAAAATCTACCCTGCTTGTCATCTTCTCCTTTCCTCTGTTTCCAATTAAAAATAAACTAGAGCATATCAATATATTAGGTGTTTTTCTGATTTTTCATAATATGCACTTACATGTTGTGTATTTTCAAGGCTCATTTGGATGGGAGATGAATTATCTTACTACACATGCAGGACCCCAGTTCAAATCAAGAACAAACACGCACTAATGTAACAAAACATTTACAGCAGTCACAATTTAAAAACTTGGTAATAACCTTTGGCCCATACATCACATTTCTGAGTCCATTCACAATTACTGAGTTATTAACAAATGCTTCATGAGCTAGTTTTTGAATTCAAATTCTTTAGAACTGGACAACCTAGTTAAAGGAAGCAATCTGATTAATAAATTCTAACAAAGAAATTATTCCAAATTACAGTAAGAATATGAACAAGATGTATTTTTTAACATGCTAGAAATATCATGTGAAGGCAGTACTTCCTATATTTGGACTCCCCTGAAATTTCAGGCATGGCAAGGAGGTAGGAAAATACCTAAGGAGTTACAAAGAGATAAATATTAACTTTAATTATTTGCTGATAACACACCTTAATGACTTTGTAACCAACAACAGAACATTTTTGTTTAGGTAATATACTCTCTGAGCAGAAGATTCATAAACATACCAATTGAAGGATGTCCTCATCTTTTGGCATAACACTAAGTTCCAATACGCTGTCACTGAAAGAAATGGAAAAAAAATTACAGATTAACTTTTGGAGACTTTCAATTCTTATTACAAAGATAATCCATTTATTTCCATAGATGAAAACTATTCAAAAACTCCAACACTCAGCTATTATGACAAATACAGGACACAACAAAAATAAACACTGATTTCCACCAGAATCTTAGGAAGTAAGAGTAGAAGAGAAATCTGACTGAGCCAGTTTATTGAGCCAGCACACTGGTTTTATTCCCATTTTTCTTTCTCCTTCAGGTCCTATGCTACACTACTTGTTTGGAGCTTCTCGGACAAAACAATGTGACAAATCGGCAAATAAAGCTAAAGCTTCCCTCTTTCTTTAATTTAAAACTAAAGTCTCTTAGCATTCTTAAAAATTGCTGTGGTGATGCAATCATCACATCATGTGAAAAGAGGAGCAATACCAAGGCAAGTACTGACTTATACCTTTCCATTCCAAGCACCTCCAAGCAGAACCAACTTAGAGTCATTCAGATGACATCTGAAACATGGATGAAAAACACTTGCTATCTGCAAGTGCTGCATTCGTCAAGTCTGAGCTGCTGAAACCAAAAGCAGCAGCAGCATAAAGATCCAGGAATCTGAATAGCTCAATCAGTGTGACTCAAACAAGCAAAATCAGGACACCAAATGTACAATGTATCAGTTACCCAGCCGAATATTTTAAAAACAGTGAAATCCACAGTTGGTGTCTACCAGAAATAAGGGATTTTCACAAGCAAGAGAGAAGCATATGCTTGTAACATTGGATACAAAATAGATTAATTTATTATCTCATCTGAGAGAATGGAATAATCTGTTCACATTCATTAAATGTGAAGTGGAATAGGTACAGAGAAGGGCTACAAAAGACTAATGTACAGTCTATTACAATGAGGCCAAAAAGCCAAAATAAAGATACCGTGACCGTTATTTAGAAATCTCACCTGTCAGAATTAAAAAAGGATACTTAAAAAAGCCTGACCAGTACTAGCATAAGAAGAAAAGGCACACAACTTAACTGGGTATCTCAGAAATTGGCTTATCTGTACTGGGCAGTAAAATGCACTAGGTGAGGAAAGACAAAATCAACATAAAGACTGGCCCAACTACAGGGCACACCAATCATCCTATGAAAGAAAGCACTGAGAAGGACCTCAGTTTATTTCTGCAGAAAACAAAGCCATCGTCTCAAAGTTTAATGTGTGATTTATTATGCTTTCTTATATGAAAAATGTTTCTATTTTGTGGTTCCTTCTCCAGTTTTTAGCAACCACAGGCATAAGGCTCAATTCCAAAATAGCAGAGTAAGGGTATTTGATTTCATAACCTTTTTAAACCATTATTCATTTTGGAAAAGAGTGTTCTCCAAGCAGCATAAAACTTACTTTAGTCTTAAAACTGAAGATGAGAAGTGATGTAACTTTCTGTTTCTAAATCTGCACACATCTAGGAAAAAATAAATCTTCAAAAGCCTCGCGAAGATTTTTTTAAAATACTGAATTATAAGAAACAAGGGAGCACTGACTTTATGTGCACTTACAATAGCATTTCCCATACTCACTGAATGCACAAATGGCTTGAGGCATTTTTAACAAAGTGTTCAGATTTCAGTTCTACACGTGGATGTATAGATCATACCAGGCAACTGCTTACTTGCAAGATGAAGACTCTGGATGCCAAAAATATGATAGCATTGCTCCTCTTGAAGTACTTTTTATATAAAGAAATATAATTTGACACAGAAAAAACCATACTCATTCAAGTATTTTGCATGTTTCCCCTCTCCTCCTTTTTAAGAAAGCGATTAAATCCATTTTCACAATTAACATCTTTTCAGTAGACATTCAGAAGACTAGAGGGTGCTATTCAGAAACAATGTTTTACATGTAATTCAATTAACTACTTAACTATTCTATTCCTGTTTGCCTGAAGAACCTTTTGGAGACAATTTGGATCTTCCTACTTTGTATTTTGTGACATGCTCTCAGGATGTTTTTTAATTCTCATATCAGAAACAAAAAGTATTAATGGTTTATTGTACTACATAATGCAAATTATGAACTATAAAGTGTTAGTAAGAACCACCACAAAGAAAGTGGTAGTCTACACTTGAACTCCAGACACAGTACTCAGAACTCTCAGAGATATTTATCATTCCCATTACTTTCACTACACATGAGAGTTAAATTCAAGTGTCTTGATTCCAAGTCATCAAACTACAGCACTAATCATAAAGACTATCTTCTGATGCATTATTTTGTATTAATGAAACAGATTCAAGTAGCTAAACTCTGTACATTTCTGAATAATCACAACACTTTAAAGAACAACTCATAAAGAGAAACAAGCAGAAGAGACAATCATTCCAATTCCCCAGTTTAAAAAAAAAGGGGGAAAAAAGAATAGTTGCAAATCAGAATCTATTCTTTCTTTTATTCAGAACCATAAATAATTTATAGAGTTTATGTTAGCAATCAACATATCTCCAAGTTGATTATATATATAAATAGATAAGAATAAATTCTTAATGGACCAAACCAGCAACTGCTGGCAAAGAGTAGGAAATGTAGAGTTAAGTGTAGTCATGATTAATCTTACAGGACTGTAGTTAATTCTAGCAACTCTTTTGAGGTGTGCCTTTCATCTCCCAGAGGAAATAATCAGTGTAAGTTTAGTTTTGCTATCTCCAAGCAGAGGAAAATGGAAAACATTCTAGACACAGCTTGAAACTTGTCTGGGAACAGTAGTGAGCATGGCTGAATTATATCCCATCCTTAAGTCCCACTGGAAGATATGAGTATCATTTCATCTAAGGCAGCTAAATTTTGATGTCTGCAGCATTATATAATGAAGACAAGCAACTAAAATTGAAAAACCTTTTAGAAAAATAATAAGCAGCTATGAAAATGGAGCCATAGGAGTAACCTAAAAAAATCTGCCAGCCTGCACTGAGTTTTAGTGCTAACAGCTGAACAGTAAGCAATGGGGAAGTCATCTCTTTAGAGAGAAGAGAGGATAAAATGTGCTATAACCTTAAAAACTACTCTGAAGATGAGTAAAAGGAAAACTGTCTTCAGTCACAAAGATTTCAGCTGACAACTCAGCCTTTCAAAAGGCCTTTCAGCAAGTTGTTTTCAGCAAGGCCAAGTAAAGAAGCCAAGGCGTGCTGGATGAAAGATCAGCTAAGACACAAAATAGAGCAAAAACTGTGTCACTGGGTGTTTTTAATGTGAAGAGTTTAAGTACATTCAATAGTAAATTTTTGCAAGACCAACCCATCACAAATTATTAAATCAAGCCATGAAGATAAAACCTGTGGTTTAGTGAGTTCCTCAACCAAGGATTTGTAGAAAATGGACTGTATTATCTGACTGCTCAATCACTCTGTAGGTTCCAGTGTTTCCACAGACTTCAAAGAAATCTCTACTGGATATTATCATAGAGGATAATGACATAACAGACCATCAGTCTGACCCAGGTGGCAATGCTAATGCAAGAGCAGCATGCACCATAATGCAATTTTACTTGCCATGAAATGGCAGCACGAGAAGTAAAAAAACATGTTCAGACCAAACTGCTCTGAGCTCAAAATACTGTTTTCAAGCAAAGAATGAGAGATTCTTCAAGTCACATGAGAAGTACTGCCTGTAAGCCACAAGATACACCTGATCTAGAGTCTGAGCTCTCTTTATGGATCACAATTAACATTTATCTGTTTATCCTAAGAGGTTCAGCTGTAGACTTCCTGATGGTTGTATCTGCTGTATAAAATGCTCAAGGATACACATGACCTTTTGTTACAATCTTCTGTGATGTACACATTTGGCTCGAGAAAACACACTGTTCTCTCCTAACAAACAATAGCATCCCTTCACCCTCCCTGCACTCATGGAAATCAGGGGGACAGATGCAGCAGTGTGCTGCACCCTTCCTGCCTGCACCAGATAATCACTGACAAGACCTTGTTCAGGTGTCCCCAGTTTATCCATGTGGGCAGGGGTTCAGTTCTACTGAATGGTTCACTACCTACAGTCACTGAAAATAGACTCAATTCACAGCTCGAGTTATGAATCACTGACCACACAGGCAACTCAAAGATGTGACTGGGCTCTCTTCCTTGCACTAAGAGAGTTAACTGACTGATCTACATGTCTGGGCATGTAATGTCTTGGATATACACTACTGTACAATATTGCTGCTGGTAAAAATACAAAATGAAGAAATGATACATGGCTAGTGCTATGTCCAGTGAAGGAAATTAAAAAAAAAAAATCTGTCCAGCTCTTGTACTGACAGCATTAATGACACAAAATATGTTTCAGTCTACCTTGCCCATCACATAGCTGAACACAGTTTTGTTTTTTATAAAAAAACCAAAACAACAACAAAAAAAACCCCCACCAAAACAAAACCACAGAGACACAAACCACCTGAAATGTACACATTTTGAACAAAATTAATAAAGACCTCACTGAAATAGGAAGATCAGAATCTGATTTTTTCCTACTTCGAACAGTAAGCATATCTAAGTTTCAGCATGTGATGAGCCACTAAAAATATGACATGTGAGATGTACTTAGAAAACATTCTTTCATGCTGATCATAATACATCTTTTTGCTACACAACTCAGTATAATATTGGAAACTTGTTGCTATAGAACAGAAATTGCCACCAAGAAAACTAAAAATGGAGGCAGACATGAGACATGAAAAAGAGTATCTAGACTCATGCATAGACATGATTTCAGAAGTGCTTGTGAATTGCAGGAGCAGTAAATAGTATTTTCTCAACTCTGTGCAAGGTTCATAATTTGTTGTGAAACAGAGGAAAGCAAATGTTCTGCAGATAGTCTGCAGGTGTGCACTAGCATAAATTTTCCCTTCACCAGATATGCTGATTTCTAATTCTTAGATCTCATAAGCAAGGCAGATTTTATAATATCTTTTCCAATTGACACACGTATTCATACCTAATCTGTCTATTTGCAGTTCGAACTTCCTCTATAACACTTGGTGTTATTTCTAACAAGGGATAAGTACTGACAATGAAAGGACTGTGGTACAATTTAGCACACCTATTCTCAAACTTTTCTCAGCAATTAGCAAATACATGAAAAAACAAAAAATAAACCTGAGTGTGTGTTAATGAAAATTTAATAATATGATGACTTTTCAAAATGCTCATATGTGGTCATCTCATGCTCAGTATACAGGAAGTGTGGCACATATAAAACATTATTATCTTACCTGTTCTGTATTAAAGCAATGACTTGAGAATATGTTTTCCCAATAACACTTTCTCCATTGACTTTTATAATTCTGTCACCTGTAGAAGGAAAAGTTATAACTGAAATTAGTTTGTCTAGATGTTTTATAAACAGCTTTTATTTTGTACTTCTGTACCTCACAATCATCAAGAAAAGTATGTTAAATTCAAGGTTAGTCTTCCTCAAAAATAATTAAAAAAAAAAACAAAAACAAAACAAACAGAAGATGCACAATACAACTACACATAACCATACACAGGATGCCAAATTTCTCCTTTTCCCTGAACATTTTCAGATGTTTATCTTACACTAAACTTTCAAATTAATAACCCAGGAAGCCATAAAAAGAAAACTGCAAGCAGCTGTAAGCTACACCAGAGGCTCACTTATGTAACCCATTTTCACAATAAAGCTATCAGTGTATAGTGAGACACACTGACAACTCTGCTCTATTCCTAAAAAAATTATAAGTAGACATAATTCCCTGGGATTAGCCCAGCTGGTCAGAGCAGGGTACTAATTATGCCAAGGTCACTGGAATGATCCATGCATGGGCCATTCACTTAAGAGTTGGACTCTATGATCCTTGTGGGGCCCTTCCAACTCCAAACATTCTGTGATTTCATTTCAGTGCTTAACCTCAAAATAAAACCAAACTTTAACTCTCCTTTAATAGAAGCAAGTACTGCAATGTTGTGATTCTTCCTTATTAGAAATAAAGAATAAACATTTTAAAAGACTCTAATTTCCTCATTTCTCAGAATAATCTGGGCTGTTTCCAAGACATTACTGTCTGTTCAATACATCTTGTACAATGGTAAAGGGTATTTCTTATCAATACCCTTCAATCTTTAGATCTAATATCACTTTTATAAGATTTCTCCAAACAGTTTGTTACACCTTCCTCATTAAGAGCTTCATACACTCTCATATATCAATTGTCAAATATATTGTGTAGAGCTATTTTTGGCCTGTGATAAAAACCCTATCCTGTTCTTTTGACCAAATGGTATTTAAAATATTTATGATCAGAAGAGCAGAAAGGTATCTTGAATTTCCTAGTGAGGAGAAAATGGTCTGAAGGATTATAGGTAGGGAGCTTCAAAAAGCTACTGGAGGAGGAAGAGCCAAAAGAAAGGACCTGTGCAAATTGAGGCAAAGGGAATGGCTTTTTCAACATTGCTTTAGAAACTGAAAGTCCTTTTTGTGTTTCTGGCACGATCAAATCAAAGCAAGGAAAAAGCTGTTCACTCTGAATACTCAGCCTGACTTGGGGACAATAATGCTTTAAATGCTCATGCTCTGTGGAGGTTTCACATACAGAGCCCATGGATTAAGAAACTACACAGATCTGACTTTTGAATTTGGTCTGCACACATAAACTAAACATCGTGTGAATAAATTGGTGTGGTATTTTCAACTTTATAGAAGTCTACCTATTTCCCTTCATCCACTGGTTACCACCTTTCTCCTTGCTTGAAACAACTCTGAGTTTTGTCTCCTGCTTCCTAAGCAGGAAAGAAAGCTTGGTGGCAAAAGCTCTGAACGCTGTCCTGGCTAGGTTGTACTGCAAAGCTTCCCCAGAACACACCAGATCCTTCTCTGGGACTTCAACTGGCTCTTTTCCTGGCTGTTTAAGAACAGCCTGCAATGTGGGCTACACTGCCACAGATGTAGAGCTTTACTCAGTATTCCCACTAAAAACTATAATTAGCAGTATCTTTAGAGCAGGTCATATAATTTTATCTATACTTGAGCAGCTTTTATTTTTCACAGAAGCAGACTAGATTACACACAGCAGTGACACAAGTCTACTTGAAATATGCATTCAATGGATCTGCCAAAGATCTGACGGGGACACTGCAGAACTGGTTACATAATTACATGAGCACAGACAACTCTGCAAGTACAACTTCGTTCTGTTTCAGGTACACAGGAAGGGGAAGTCAGTGCAAGAAAGGACACAGAACCATGAAGGCTTTTTCTAACAGCTCTCCATCAGTCTGGTGGCCTGCTACGTATTTTCATTAAAGTAGAAATTAATCAGAATGACCTTTCCAGACACATTTTAGTTCTTTATATTCTTGCATATAGATAAATGACAGCACAAAGATCAAGACATGGGAAACGTAGATCTGGTTTAGTTGTTTGTATTTCAGTATTTCTAATATTTATGAACTCCCAGATAGGTTATTTTTTAATGAAATGCCTTGAGGTTAAATATGGGACAAGTATTACCTTTCTAACTCTAACAAAGATGATTTAACGGGAGTATTCAAAAATACTTCAGAATGGACTGTCTTACATTTAAGATACTTTTCCCTACTGCTCAAATCTGCAGGAATATTTCAAGTTTCCTGGTGAGTAGCAGCCAAGTAAGCTCTTGAAATGGAGCTCATTTATCATGGGTGATGAAATTTATGTTGAAGCTTTCAGTATTACAAAGGACCCTGCAGCAGTGAAATAACAACTGACAAACATAACTTCCTAAACTTGTACTGAATATTCAAGTATTTTCATTTGTGTGACCATGAAACAGAGCAAAGTTACATTAGAAAAAAAAATTTAAAATAAAAATACAGTTGATTCTACAAAATAAGAAATGTACACAGTGTCTGCAAGAGAGATTAAGTAATCTACCTGGCTGATTATTCCCTGAATGTTTTACAATACCAAGACAGAGATACAGTAATATATTTCACCCTAAAATTCATAAACAAGAAATACTGACATGACCTAATTAGATACAGCTGCTATAAAGCAGTGTGTTAAGAAGAATATTCTAGTTATTAAAAACGTCTTCTGTCATTTATTTTCTAGTCTTTATTCTAGGCTCCTAAAAATCCCTTCTATAACTAAAAATAAAATATTCTCTACAGATTTCATCTCTCTCAATTTGGCAGACACTGAACAGAGTAGAAATTAACACGGTTCCTCTGTACAAATTCAACATATGCTGCATTTTATCAAGCCAGAAGTTTTCTTTATATAATAGCAATCAAATTTTTCCAAAGTAGCCCTTCTCTAAATAACTATTTAAGGAGGAGTTAAAGAAAACCCACCAAAACCCTTATGGTGTTCAAGTAGGATCTAGAACTGTTTTGAAACTGATCAACCTAGAAACTTTGTATTTCTTTAAAGAAGAACATCCAAAACTTATTCTATTCCAGTCAAAAACTCTTTAAAAAAATATATATCAACATCCCATTATTGACACAAGCACAGGCTTTTCATAAGAGTTTTGCCATATTTTTAAGGAATTTATGTTCATAGTGGTATCCGTCTAGGTATGTAATTTTATCACCTGTAAGATTTTCTATTCTAATACAGTTTTTTTCTTCCTTCAGAACTTAAGTAAAGGTATGATACAGTTCACAAACCCCCCCATGTTTTCTGCTCTCCAGTTTGATTAAAAGAAGAACTGAACAGAATTTCGTAAGAATACAGACTTAGACTGTTCCTATTTGATTTAAAGGAGGTAGAGTAGAAAAATTTTATTTAATGTATAAAGACATGAATGTTTTCAAGTTATCAATTTGTCCAAAACTAAAAGAAATAGGAGCTTACAGGTATTGCTTTCCTTTTTTGCCTCTTCACGTATTTTATTGCTCTTTTTAAGATAATAAATCAAAACCACCATGATTTTAATGCCTTAATAAACAAAACAGTTCTTCCAAGGTGAAAAACACAGGAGGACAACTTAAAAGCTTCTAAAGGAAATAACAGGGTTTAAATGGAAAATACAACAATGTAGTAGCATCTTAAATCATATGTATTTTACATCATGTACACAAACACACTATTGAACAGTACCTGTGCACAGCCCAGCTTCAAAAGCAGGTCCACCCTCTTTAACTTGTTTAACAAATATAGTATCCATTGGCTCCAGTCTATTTCTTTGTTTTCCTGAGAAAGAAAGAATATGTCTTAATAGCATTTCATTATACGGCATTACAATTTTTTTACTTTCAAAATATTTTGGGATGCAATCCTGCTGCATTCACAGAGACATACAAAGAAAGAAATAGTAATGGAATGGAAACTGAAAATTAGAATTTTTAAATATTCCCTTAGAAGGAAAATAAGTAACATTGGTTTACAGTTCTCATGAACCATAAAACTGATTTTCCAATAGTGTTTTTCAGAAACTTCAAGATGAACTCTAAAGTTTTCTTGAAGATTTACCAAGGTTCAAAAACAAATTCATAATTCAAATTATATGCACAGCATATATGTGCACATGCTGTACATATCTGTATATACACAACTTAAAAGTTAATCTACAGTAATTGGAAACCATGTACAGGTGTATTTTCTTGCTTTCTCAATACACAATTTCTATACTTCCAGAAACACAGGTACCTTTTGCTTTTATATGCCTATCACCAAAGCTAAGTAATTCTTTGTTAAATAGCCATAGCTTCTGAAAATCAAGATAGGAGGGTGGGGGTGCATACAGTAAAACAAACAAAAACACAAACAAAAAAAATCCATGGTTATACTGTAAGCTAAAATACAGGGTTACTGTCCTATATTTGTACACAGCTGGAATATGCCATTTTACAGCATCTACACAGCTTCACTCATGGAATTATTATGCCAGTGAAGTTAAAAAACCAAACCCAAAGCCCTCAAAAACCCCAAATTCAACATCCCTCCAAAGAAAACCACCCAGAAACAATGAAAAATAAGTAAATAAATAAAGAATGGCCCTGCATGGTGCAGTGCTCACAGAACCAGTGGCAGAACCCAAAAGGCTACAGCCAGATACACACAGTCTTACAGTGGCAGTGCTGGCTTTGACAGCCTTGGTCCCTTCACAGCTCCTGCCCCCAGTTGTTATCCCTGTTGCACACTCTCAGCTAAGAAATGCCACTTTTGGAGGCGATGAGCCAGCCTGAGGAACTGACATGGCACGAAAAGAAGCTGGATCTGTGTTCCAGTTTAGCAGGAAACCCCAGCATAGTGAAGAGAGAGAGGTTTAAACTGCAGGAAAGGAAGGAACAGGAGGAGCGAATAAAGGAATTGCTTAAAGCGCATTGCTGATAAGAGAAACAACTCCTTCAAACTGGTGTTACTGGGTTCTACCCATTTCTGAAATGACTGACCTTTGACATAGGCACAAACAGCCCTGCTTTTGGAAGTACTTTCCCTACAGCTTTAAGTGTTCCACCTAAAATGTTTAATGAACCACAGCAGTATTTACTGAATATAAATAAGGTGCCCTCTTTACCTCTTTTCTTAGTTCAGTTTCCATGTGGGCAAAGTTCATTTAAAAACTTTAATAAACTGCAAAATACCAGATCACCCTCTGATTCACGTTTTTCAGATCCTTGTTTTAGCCTAATGCCTTTATCGTGCAGATCCTCAGTGTCCTGCCATTTTACCACACAACAGTTCAACAAAATGGCTTACTCATATGGCTCCAAATGGCCTTCTCAAAATAGCTCCAGATTGGGAGCAAATAATCAAAAAGTTTATTTGATAGAATCAGATAAATACTATATAAAAAGCAACTGAATTACAAATCAAGAAACTCCAGCTGGCAGCTCAGTCCCCAAATACTTAAAATTTGATTAGTGGGATACAGCTACAAGAAATACAAAATGCTCTTTGTGAGCCAAAGTTATTATCTGTCATTTTTAATCTGCAGATTTAAATAGACACTGAACATATGATGGGTCTTGTCCTTTAAAAAGCCAGTAACATTTCAGCAAGTTTAGAGAAGCTCCAAGATTAATCTACCCAGATGCCATGAACAAAAGGTTGCTTCAAGCTCTTACAAGAATGAAGTTAAAATTTGACCTTTTATAGGACCACCAAACATCCTTCCCAGTGGTGCCACTTATCTTTTACTGAAGACACATACATTTCCAAAAGTGGCAAGAAAAATAAAAATAATACTGCTCCCACAGCACATTTAATTTAGCACACTTCCTTTACAAAATACTCTTCAAAATAATGTTAGTGGCCTACTGCTGGTTTGCTTGACACTCAAGTGCTGCTTTATGCCTTGTCCATACCTGAACGTGCAAATCAAGAGGTCAGGCAGATCAGGTTACTCCCCTCCAGTACGAGACACAGAACTCCTTCAATACACTTCCCACCTCTGAGTAAGAGAGGAAACTTGCAACCACTTATGGAGACCAGAGACTGCAGACTTGCCTGACATCTGACTTTTGACCTGCCTGTCAGCTCCACCGGGACATTACGGGCACTCACTTGTCATTTCCACAGCTATTTTATCAAGGAATTCAGAAAGCTAATTGCACATTAAACTTGATTCTTTGTCCTACTTGCAGAAGGAGGCTTTATCAAACAGTCATTCTTACCTCCTAAGAAAGGTCAACCACCACACTAAAAATCAATTTAGGGCCAAAAAATCAGGATAAAAGGTTCAAAATGTTGATTACTTTTGCAGCTTCATTTTACAATTCAGTAAAACCCAAATACAAGTAGAAACAAGAAGAAATCTTAGAACTTTCAAGTTCTAGTAGATAAATACGTAATCTTCATCTCTCATTGATCTTTTACATACTTGGATACAAACCAAATCTTTTTTAATCAGTAACATATAAATGAACTTCCTTGAATACATAACCTTAAAATGTGCATTTATACCTTGTGTTTGAAACTCAAGCAAAGCTAAGCAATATTTTTTGCCAGTAGAAACTAACAGTACTTTCTTCAGACCAACTGAGGGGGAATATATCTTGAAGATGTGCACTCAATCATCATAGAAACAAATGTCAAATAAAATGGATTATCTAACAACTCACATCATGCCTCCAAATTTAACATTCACTACACTCCAATTTAATTGTGCCTCAATCTCAATGTGATCCTGTCTGCACCCAATCATCAGGCAAAAGCAAGATGCTGTCTACAAATGCGAGCTTAAACTTCTCTCCTCCTAAATGCCACAATCTAGAACAGAGTATCACAGCAAAAACTTTTACACTAAGTTCTCTAGCTCTGCACTACATACTGTCAGGATTCACAATTGGTTTTTTCCTAATATTAAAAAAAAAATAAATTTGGAGCATGCCAGCAATTCCTGACAAGGTGACCCAACAAAGAACAGTAAAAGCACCTCAGACCTATACACTGTAAGATATTGAAGCCTTATTTGTGCTTTTCCAGTGCTCATTACTGTGCATGATTTTTCCTCCTGCTCCATATTTTTGTAAAAAACTTTGCAATTGAGCACTACATTGCAGGCTACCAGCAAGTATGACAATTTCTCCCAAGTCCTTCAACTGCAGGTGAAAAATAAGACATCATGCACATACAAAGAACAAAGTGCGAGCTGTCAGTAACACATCTCACGAATGCAGGGAAACAGCACAGATGAAAAGCACAACTTCTGTGAAAAGAACTTCATTTGTACTTCAGTCCCTCACAAATGTAGCTATAAAGTGATGTAGTCTTACATAAGAGCAATAAAGACAAAAAAGCAAATTAAGTTGGTTAGTACACAACTCAGTTGATCAGAAACTTGAAAGTCCATTGAGTTGTCCTTTACTGTATCAGTTTTGTAAGCACACAAAAATTTCCAGCATGAGTAAATGGTCATCAGTCAGTTTAAATTCAAAGGCAAGTTTTTGCCCAGGCAGTAGTGTAGTTTTGCTAACAGAACAATTAACATACTCCTTGCAGTGCAATGATTCCCTTCAATGATGTTATACAGATAAAAATTTATTTTTAGAGTAAGCAAACTGAAATTTTAATTCTGAGATTCAGCATCATCAGAAATAAGGAAATAAAAACAAATCCCCAAGTATATAGAAGGCTCAAGGCCAAAATTCATTTGCTTTAACAAGGATAGTAAGGAATCAGGAAAGTCTTAATAACAAGGTCCTTAGTCTCGACAACCAAAGTTAAGAAAAAGTGGCCTGAAGAAGCACAAACACCTGTAAATCAAATGCAAAACAAATAGAGAAAACCAGTTTATTGCAGCAAGGTTTTTCTGAGCCAGTATGTTTTCCAGAATTCCATGCAAATCCTCTAATTGATCACAGACTACATGCCACCTTCAATAACCACTGAGATCACAGTAAAACCTACAAATTAAAATTAGTGTCTTCTTCTAAATTTGTTCAAATTACTTCAAAATAAAGACTTTATTTATAACACATATCATGGAATCATTTATGATCTAACTTTTATACTATCTGGATCTATGAGCTGAGACCTCAAGTCAATAATGCCTTCACAGTCTGACAGGAGAAAGCAAGCCTCCCATTGAAAAGTTACCAGGAAGCTTTCCTGATAAATGTTTAAGAGGCCAAAAGTAGCAGAGGGGAATATGTTGCACTAGCAACCATCACATCTACAAAATAATAGAATTCAAACATGCTATTCGTGATATAAGGGAATATTTTAAAAAAATATTACTACTTTTAAACAGAACAGTAGAATTAAGAGTAGGTAACATTTAAAACTGACTTAGAACTGGGGGTTGATACTCAGCAAAACTTCTCCTAACTCCCCCAAATCTGACAAGGAAATTAATTTTATCTAGATGCCAACTCTAGCTTAATTCCCTAAAATTTAATTTGAAATACAGCTGTTGCAAGGAACATAACCAGAAGTATATCAAATGCAGTAATCATGACTTAGTTTTTAAATTACTCTTTGCAGGCCAGACAGTATTACTATACTGCTCTATGATTCACCTGGAAAACAGAACAACATGGCAGAAGTTATGCTATCAAATCTACCAACACACTACAGCATAGCAACAAGCACTTCATTTCTCTGAAGTCATTAACCTTTTGATATAAAACACAGATTAAAACATCTGAGTCATAAAGACTATGAAAAGGACAACCTTTACATTCTGCATAGAAAAGGAAAAAAGATAAAAAAATCTCATGCCAAAGAGCAATTGCTGACAGATCTCTTCCTTTTTGACTTGCAGAGCACAAAGCAGCAAGTGCTGGGACACAGTATAATATATACTTTCTTACAAAGTCTCTCCAAACTAGCCACTGCTTAAAAACATGGCATTTCCCCTCTTCCTCATAGGGAGAAGAAAAACCCCTTCTGCTCAGGACAGCTGAACTGTGCTTAGAAATTCTCCTAACACAGGGATTCAATAAAGTCTACAGAGGTTTGTAAAAATCCTTTTGTAGAACATTTTTACTCCCAGCCCTATGCTCAGCTGACAGCAAAAAGGTGACTCACTTTTACATTTAAGAAACCAGCCCCATGAAACACCTCAAATGAGTCAATTAAGACAGGCTCTTATGGACATCTTTCTGACTCGAGGAGGGGGAACATTCCTCTTGAACATGGAGATCTACAAGTATGCTTTTGGGTATCCAAGGCATCTGAGCTCCATTGGTTCAACAATGCTGAGTGGCACTGATTCTTGGGATGCCTTTCAGGCAAAGGGAGGGGAAATATATAACAGATACAGCAGGGCAAATGCTTCAAATTGATTACTCAATCAAAAACCTGTTAATCATTTCTCAAACTACTCAAAAAAGATTGCTGAAAGTACAGCAAAACTTAAATTTATTAACTGAGATTTCATTTGATTAAATATAAATCACAAACTTTTCAGGATTACATCTAACTGAGGGAGTCCAACTACAGATACTTCTGCATGTTATAATCTGCAAACTGAACTTCATACACAGCAAGCATTTCTCTACTAGAAATCCACTGTGGAAAAGGAGCCCAAAGGTCCCAGCCTAGTCCCAACAGAGTTTATTTCACCCACTGTCAAGCACAAAGCAACTCAACTGAAAACCACTAGCTGAAATACAGTGCCAGGGATGAGCCCCTGAAAGAGGATGGTAAGTAAATTAGTGCTGTTGAGTCACTTAGCAGAAAAACACCTGGCATTCAACTCTCTAAGAGGGAAAAATACACTCTTATTTCTCAAAGCACCTCTGGCATTTTGATTAGGCAACTCCAAGATGGTATTTCTTCTTTTGCTTACTTTCTGTTAAACGATTTGACTAATACAACCTCAACCCAATCTTAATGCCAAAGTGGGGGGAGAAGATGAGAAAATAATTTGGCAATGTTATGGAAAACACATAACACAGTTTCAGCTTAGTTATGAACTGTCCAAAACTGTTTTGTCATTGCATTATTTGCCATTACTATGACTTTATTCAATTCTTTCAAATGAAACCTTTTCAAGTTTAAAATTTAATCTATGATTAGTCTAGAGGATTTACTATAGTCCTTAGATAAGCATAGAGCAGTACAATTTTTATCTGTCGTAGTCAATCTATGGACTCGCCCTTAAATCCTTGGAAATTACACTTCCCATTTTTATTAAAAGTCAAAGATGATTTGAACTCAACAGAAACCACTGAGAAACATTATACTTGTGACAAGTTGGAAGATGAATCCACTGGACATTCTGGATGTACTGTAAGAGAACAAGGAATCATCAGGCTCTGGTCTCAGTGGAAAACTAAGTGAGTCCTCTTTTAGCATTCTCAACATTTAGGTGTTAAAAAATTAACTTGGATCAAAAATCCACAAAAAAGGGCAATTTACTGTCCCACTGTCCTGAAGCATTACTATTACATACCTCTTGCCTTTTACTCCTAATTCTGCTATCACATACCTTGGATTGTATCACCTCAGCCATCTATGACCTTTCCAAATATTTGCTTTCACATTCATTCTCTTGTTCCTTATCTACCTTGTTCCCATCATCACAGGCACAATATGTTTATTTCATAACAGACTGAGCTGATAGACCATGATGTTAAAAATCATGGGATTAAATTAAATCCTGGGAGAACACAAACTACACTACAGAAATCAACAGTCTGTTAAAAGAAATGAAATATTAAAAACTCCAGGCCTTATGTAAGCAAGTCATGTGGGGGAAAAAAGCTTTTCCTGCATTTTTTCCGCCCTTCTCTCAAAGGCTTTACCCTGTCAAAGCAGACTTGCACAGAGCAGAGGAAGGTCAGGTAAAAAACTGCAACTATTTAGTGTAGACAACTGAATGGTAGAAACTTTTGTACATACATTAAAAATAAAAGGTGATAAAAGTTTAGTATTCTAGACATCTCAGTGAAAACATGTCTAAAGTCTCATTAACAAAGTCTCATTAACAAGTGCACATTGGGTCTCTACAGAAAAGGACACTGAGGAATATACCCAGGCTGCCTTTCATTTTTATGGGAGAAGTTGCTATAGGTACTTCTACATAGAAATAAAGATAAAAGTACAAAAAGCAAGAAAATCATACTAAAAAAATCAAAGATACTGGATTATAATGATACTAGATTCCCAGGTACTATGTTAGACACTAAATAACTTAGTTCTATTGAAAGATAATTTCTTTCAGTCTATTTCTTTATGATTGTCACTATTCACTTTAATCACAATCACCAAGCCAAAAGTTTCTGAGGGAAAACACATTTTAGGACAATATACAAGAAATTACCTTCAGATGTACAAAACCTGAATTTTGGCATCTAGAGTTTTAAATAATGTTTGAAGGAAAATGAGATACAGAATCATACTGAGTGCACAATCAAATGGCATGAAGAAATTTTTCTCCAGCACCATTTATAATGTGTTGAGAGCACAAGTTTTTAATAACAATGCTACGGTTTTTAATAGGTATAGGTATTTTTCAGTTTGGCTCCAAATATTCCTAATATGCTCTCCTGGAAGACTTCTACCTCTGAGATACCACTTAAATAAATAATTGAGTATTGAAATAGGGCAACTCCAGAAAATAGGAAGATTGCCAAACTGATGGCAAGCTAACATTAAAACACACAAAATAAATACTCCAAGTTATTTCTTGGAGCAGTAACTCCAAGAAATATGTAATACAGGCTGGTGAGTATAACAGAGATTCTCTGGAAAGCAGTAGAAGCTGATAAAAGTTTCCAATCAGTGAATGAAGAATTCATTGTGAAAAATCTGTATCTTCTCATAAAATGTACCTGGTTACAGAAGCATTTCAATGACTTGACTGAAGATCAACAACCTTGAGCAGCGAAAGTATGAAAAGAATTGAAAAACTTAAAACAATAGCTACAAAATATTTAGGGAAATCTGTTGTGATGCCCTTCCAGCAGATAATGGAGTGCTGAAGTCTCCCACAAGGAGCAGCACTTGCATATGTGAAGTCTCCACTGCTTGTCTACAGAAAGCTTTGGTTACTTCTTCCATGAGAGGGCAGCAGCAGACACCCACCAAAACGCTGCCCACAAATCCTGACCACAGGCTCTATGCCAGCTCCCCATCCATCCCAGGCCAGAGCTCCAGGCATCCCTGCTGAAGGGACCAGGAAGGCAACTCAACCCCCATGGTCTCCCAACCTGTTCTTCCCAAGTGCCTCTATTCAGCCCCTGCAGCACCCTGGCCCTTTGCTGTGAGACAGCCCACCACCCCTGTGTGATGTGTCAGCGTGCAGGGGCCTCAGAGAGCTCCATGGTATTGTCCTGTAGGCTCTCTCTCTTCATGTGCATTCAGTTGAGGTGGTCCCCTTCTATCCCAGCTGTTGACCAGGAGGTGTTTCCTCTTCACAGCATCCTAACTCCTTTGCCTGACAATCCATTCTTGCTTCTGGGCCATCATCTCCCTCCGGTGTCATTGCCAGTTTAGAGCTCACCTGGACAAATTTGCATTATCTTTCATTATAAATGCTTTGAAATTTTACTGCTTACCAAAAGGAAGATTAATGCAAGCCAGGAGTTTGATCTAACTATATCCTAAAATTCTATACCAGAACCTAAAATCATACAAAAATATTTTTTTCACTGCTAGAATACATCAAACAGGGTACATGCTTTTATCTTCTGCCCTCTAGACTTAATTAGGTGCTCTGATCCTTTGGAAAAATATTCAAGTGCTCTCAATAAAAGGTAACAGCAATAGAGATGCTTTTATCCACATTCATCTAATCAAATATAAAATGCTGAATTTGATATGAAACCCTCATCTTTAACAGGTAAGATTAATCTATGATAAGGGCAATGCATAAACAGCAGGTTATTATAAATTTTCACTGAAAATTGATACAAAAAAGTCACTTGTGTACAGCACACATTGCTTCACAAAAACCGATATGCTTGCATCCCCTTAGCTTAGTCTTTCAGAGGGGGAAAAAAAAAATCAAGCGAATTAAGTGAATTATCAGGTACAAACTTCAAAAGAGAAGCGTTCCTCAATAGGGTGTTTCAGTTAATTAGGCAGGGCTCCACCGAGGCCGGTTTCCGCCGCTTGGCTGCAGTGCAGGAGGCCGCCACCAGGGGGCTCCGGCGCGCAGCTCCCAGCGGAGCGGCCCCATCGGCGGAGCGGCCCCATCATCGGCGGAGCGGCCCCATCGGCGCCGCGCTGCAGCAGCCGCCGAGAGGGCCCGGCCCAGCCCCTCCGCCTGCCGGCGGCTGCCCAACAAACACCACTTTTGCGACGTGCAAAAGGAGATGTGCGCTTTTCCCGAGTTTCTCCTCACAAGCTGCCTACTCCCCTTGTTTGGGAACAGGAACAACCTGCAGCAACGTCAATAAAAACGGTTTCATCCCCCTTTATCCCACAAAGATCACGTCAAATACTGGAGAAAAGTGTCTAACAGACTTTGTCCCGTTTTGCTGTTTTTAAAGGTTTAATACACAAAAATGGCAGGTTAAGTTCTACTGACACCTGCGTCCTCTGCCTCACAGTCTTTTTCTCTTTCCAGGGAGACAAGCCCAACCTTCTCTCCTCCATGAGAGTGCTGCTAACTTTCAGAGCATTTGTGCCCTCTGATCTGTATTTCAAGGCATACAACACACTACAGTGCTATAGATTAGCAGTAGCTGAGCTGTGATTCATGGGTTTAGAAGCTACACCAGAAAGTAATCCTGTTTCCACCTTCACAGGTCCCATAGTGAACAAAGTAAGTATTTGTTCACTGCTCTCTCTCTACCGAAAAACAGCTGTCAGATAACATTTTAGATAAACAGACCCACATTACATCTTTAGCTGCCTGAGTTCTCCCTGTGAGAGTAGTAACACCACAGAACTTTTTTCTCTAGACCACAAGTGGTGTCTTCCATACTGGTTTGGCACAGAAGATCAACTCCCTTCCCTTCCTAAAGGAATCTGCCTTTTCTTTTTGTATGTCAAAACAGATAAAGGATGATTCAAGTTTGGGGAGTCATAAGAAGTAGGAATAGATTAACTTTTCACTGTTTAACATGCAGGTGATGACAGCTGAGTAAAACTAGGAGGATGAAATGGATGAGTCCATCTGCTTCCAAGAGAAAAGTAAGAAAGTTCAAATAAATTCCTATTTCCCAGAGTACCTCTAATAGATCACAGCCACACCAAGTAAATGGAAACAGAAGTTCGACACGTCCTTGGCCTTCTGGCTGAAGGAGGCAGTTACAGGCACACTGAAGCTCTGCTCCAAGGCAGACCCCAGCAGCAGAAGCAGCACTCAGCCCACACCATCCCCTGGCTCCAGGCAGCCCCGTGCCCAGCGAGCTGCACTGCCCTGCCAGGCAGAGCACAGGGGAGCCCCGTGCAGATAATCCCACTGCCCCTGCACCTCGCCATCATCACACACTGGGCAAGCAGAAAGCAGGACTGGGCTCCCAGTTTGAAAATCCAACTCCCACTCTTTAAGGGAACAGTAGGATAAAAGCAAAAAGAAAGCATGGATGGGAAAATAGCTAAATACCAAAGATAAATTTAAATTAACTGGGGTGGAGATTTAGCATAAATTTATAAAAAATAAGCTCATGTGTGAATTAAGAAAGAAAGCAGACACAGGCAATGTGAGACTGAAAAATATATGAAAATGGAGGGGAACTAACTGGCATAACCTAGAATTAACTGACTAATCAATGAGCTTGATGCTCACACTGAAGTGATTTTGAAGTTCAAGCTCTTAGGTAGCAATTCAAGTCTATTACACAGCTGAAGCATTCAATATACTGGATCTATAAGAGAGTAAAAACAAGACATACCTTGTCTATTCCCATTCTCTTCATCCTAAAGAGGAAGAAAGAGTGCATATTAAAAATTCAATAAATGGAAAAAAATGCATAGGCATCTCTAAGATACAAAGACTTGAAGTGAACTGGTAAGGTTAAGTCTGTATTTTGGTACCTCCTACTTTCTCCACAACTACTCAACTTAGAGAATTAAGGCTTTTATTCTGAGAATGGAGAATAACAGCTATTTTAAAAACAACTAAGCACAATCCTATGAAGTATTCCCACAGAACCAACATGAACAGGATTATGTGACATGTACCAAATCCCATGAAACACTAACATGAAGCCTCATACTTCACTGTGTGTTGTTGCAAGCCGTGTTTCATCCTGAAAGCCAGGCAGGAAAGGTTACACTTTAATCACCTCAGGATTCAAAGCTACACATGCAAGAGATACAAAATATTTTGTAAGCAATGTCTGAATATGATTCCTGAAATTTGAAATACCAAGTTTGTTTTGCCTTCAGTACTACTACTAGGGGAAAATATGTACCCCTAACACTATTCAGTAACAACCTCCAGGAGTCTCCTTCTGCTCACTGATCCCTAAAATTACACAACTGGAAAGTACTGAGGGAAAATGGCATGCTCAAACTAAAAAAATTATACTTAAGTTAGTGTCTTGTCAATATTTTGGTATGAAGATCATGGTTAACCTTGTCTACAAAATTCTACCATTTAAGAAGCAAAATTATCTACCTAGAAAAAAACCTGCTTGCCTTCTAAACTGTAGCCTTCATAGAGTAATAAATATTCAATCAAATACAATTTCTGAGACTAATAGGTAGTATTTGAAAAATATTTCTAACTAACAGCTTTGTCCTGAAGGAAAGAAAAAGCAAGGAAATGACCACAGAAATCTTCACCTGGATATTTCCTCCTATTTTTAGATGGACTAATTCCAAATTTCTAGGTATTTTGTATTTAAAGGAAAATCACTTTGTTTTTCAAATTAAATAAGATCAAAGCAACAACACACTGATCTGAGCAATCCATTCAAGAGAAAAAGACTTGAGGAGAAGACTTGAGAGGAAATAAGACCTGGATATGGACACTATATAATGGTAAGGAAGAGACAAGTCTGTCCTAGCAGCAATAAATTTCTTACAAGACAAACAAAAGTTCTGCTGGAGCTTTCTAAGATATTACAGAAAGATAACTTTAAGGAACAAAGAAATAAAGAATAGAAGAACTCCCCCAAATCCAGAATACTGCATTAACAAAAATCTAGCATTTTTCTACTTTTTAAAAGCCACTGCTGTCCAAACAGTGTATCCTAAGTTGGACAGTCCTCGCTGCTCTATACTTTGGTAAAAATGGCACACTAGAAGGCAAGTACCATTCACTGCATACTCTTGAACTGTAACAGTCAGTTGGTTTTGAACTACAATCAGCAGCCAAGAATTGGACACAGGTAACTTCTGCAAGTTTTGAGTTGTGGCCTAATCTGTCAAGTGGAAAAACATGTTTAGGACTTGAAATATTAGAACTCATAGTCTAAAAATCTGGGTTACATGTATGGGAGGCTACTTGGTTTGATGCTATATAACAAATGTTTTTGAAGAGAAAATTTAGCTAATGTAGAAACGCCATTATTTATGAAATACTGCAGTGGGTTTGTTGGTTTGTCACTGCCCATGCAAAGTTCTGTTATAAAAGACAGCTGCAAAACATTAGTTTTTCATGGTCTCAGGCCAGTGAGATCCAGCTTTGAAAAATGGGATGAATGCTTTACAGCACAAGTGTTTTGAAACCAGCTTTCCCTCCCACATTCACCCCTTACACATGGTGAGATGTCAGCATATGCTGCATCCATACCCAAAGAGAAGGTTTTATCACTTACTTGCTTCTCAGACAAATGAGCTTGGGAGAACAAACATCACAAGCAAAAATAGTGTTCCTAACAAAGCCTAGCAAAGATCTGATGCTAAGGGCATTATGTAACGCTCGCTTTTTACAATGCTAGCTTAAGAAATCTTCCACGCATTCCTTATCCACTTTCTTAAAGGAAAGGAGGCATGGAAAGCAAGGATGATACATAAATGGGTTATTCCTGAATGTGCAGCTATTCCCAGTTTGGTGTGCGTCCTCACAGAAGCACAGTCAAGTACTTCTGCCAAAATGAAATGTATTAAACCACAGCCTCAAATTTCCAAGGTCATCTTTCACACAGGGTTGTCCCTCCTGACCAGACAACAGTTTTTTCCATAACCTATCACAGTGTTTATAAGTTAGTTGATTAAGGCCAATTACAATGGGAAGGAGACCCTTGATTTGTACTTAAATAGCTAGTAAAATTTAAGAGATCATAGGGCAAGCTTACCTTGGGGGAGGGGAGGATTTAAAAACTGATGAAATTTAAGGAGCTAGAATGCCTTTTACCCTGGGGTAAACAGTAGAGACTTCTGCATTGATCTAGAGGGAAAGCACCAGCATCACATTGACATTTGTGATAACAAAAGGGCCATGACTCTGAGAAATAGGTCAAGGATGGAGTGACTCCAGCTGTTATGTCAAGGGCATCTTTAACATCCAGCTGTAATCTCTGTCCTACACCAGCAGTGGCTGCATACTCAGGTGTGAAGGAGGGACAAGGACACCATAGGATTCAAAACAGTCAGAAAATCAAATCATATTCATCGCTATTACACCCCCTCTGAGGTGTGTGAAACAAAACATCTGTGACTTCTGAGGCACACACAGTCAAACTGATCCATGAGGAAAGAGAGAGGTGATACTTGAGCTTACAGTCAATGACAGAGACTGTAATTAGCTGGTAACCTTATCTGATCAAAGATCCTATTGGACAGCTGAGAAATCAGATTTGCCTCATATTAGGATCAGGCTGACAGTGGGTGAATTTCATTCTTTCATACCATAACTTAGGTACATAGATTTCTGCAAAAGCCATCTTATGATGACTCATAAGTAGTAATTTGGAAGATTTGTTCTTTTTTTTTTTTTTTTGCTTCACCTCATGGACATTAAAAGGATGAAAAGATAATATAACCATACAGGTTAATTTAGAGAAGTACAGATCAGGGCTCTGTCCAAATGAACCTTACCATCTTTATACATAACTGAATCCATGAATAAAGGTCTTACAGTATCCAATCATCTCATTATTTCCTTTTCAAAATCAGACAGAAATAGGAATGAATTAACCAGATTCTAAAATGTTAGAGAAGAAACAGAGAAAAAATTAAGAAGGCATGAAGATCTCTCTTGCAGAAAAGGAGGGAGTTCAGTGCTTCAAGACACATTTTGAGATTTACAGGTGTTGGGCTCACTACAAACTGCTTGGGTCTCTCAGAAACCATCAGATATGAACAAGAGAGGAAGGACTGACGTTTCTTTTTTATAATGCCCTTCCTTTGTGCCTGTCTCCTTTTGGATATGAAAAACATATTGACTCCCTCAGAGACATCCAGTGATGGCTTTTTTCCAGAACATATCCAGTCACTTCTTAGTTAAGGAGGTTAATCCTGCTCATGCTGTTTATTTTCACCCTCAGCACGAATAGGGGCTCTTGCTGAGAGATGCCAACAAGTGCATGTCATTTGTTCTCCTCAAGGCTAAGGCTTCCCCACTCTCCTTCCTCTGTTTCACATTGAATTCAACCAGAGACTGCTACTACCTGTAGTCAAGGACAGAAATGTTGGGATCACCTGGTACTGCTAATAGTTTCACTTCCATACAACTTCGGTCACTCCTTGTCAAGGAAAAAAATCTGGGCATTCAAATGGAGGCTGAACAGCTGAAGTTAACTGGAAAATTGTGTCAGCTTTCTTCTGCAAAGCTTTTTCTACTTCAAAAGAAATCTTAGAGCCACCAAGGACAGGCAAAGACAGACAACTTTATTGAAAGACACCTGCAGAGATACATGAGTCAATTAACTTCATGCTCCTTACTGAAAGCTTCAATACCCATTCCTCAGCTTGGTAAGAATTTATTCTTCTGCCTAACTGGAAAAGCAAAATCAAAACTGAGGGATAGCATGGCTCATGAATACCATTACTTTTGATGCTTTTAAAATGAGCAAATGTTATTTGAGCTCACTAGGAAACACCCTCTCTCAATTTTCAAATTCCTCTCACTATTAAATGGACTTTTTCTCAACACCACATACTACAGCTTGCAAAACCTTCAGTAACAAAAGAGAACATGTACACACTTTGAGCAAGGAAGACCAATTAGCTATTTAACATTTAGATCTTCTTGTTTGAAATGAAAAAAATGTGAAGTACTTTAAGAAAGTTGTCTTTAATGTAGGCTTGTATATATCTTGTATTTGTCTCTTGACTAACAGAACTGCAGATACTTTTTTCAGCAGAAAGAATGTAACATAGAAACACAATCTGTCTGTCTGATGTACACTGATTTTAGGATACTCAGTTAGAAACTAAGGCAAATTAATTCATCTTAGCGTGATGCTATGACAAACTTCAAAGGGGGGAGGGGGGCAGGACAACAACAACAATGAAGAAACCCAAACATTACACCCTTGGACTCTACACTTTAGAAGAGGTACAGACTAATTAATGACACTGGATTTGGGTAAAAGAAGAATCTGTACAGAGAAATACTTTCCTGTTCTGCAATGACCACTGTTCTTACCCACGATACAAGTATTTTTAACTGACTGACATACTCAGTCAATTCCATTTTATGGGAACAGACCAGCAAACAGTTATTAAACAATGCCATGAGCCCACCCACCTTACCAGGAATCTTTCATCTGTGTAAGACAGACCTGTAAACACATTTACTTTCAAGTAAGCTGAATTTTTGACCCTAAAAGGTACAAGTCTTTATATAAAGTGCTTCATTATTAATTCCACTTACTTTAAAAGAAAACTGAACTGCAGATTCCGGAGGATAAACTATGAAGTGTCTTAAGGTGAAGCCAAAACCCTGAGATGTCCTCCTTAGCACGACAGTTTTAGGACCAGGCCAAGAGAAAGTTTCTTCCTCCTCCGATGGTGATACAGCTTCACTCTGCTCTTTTCCATCTTTATTTTTTGATGTCTAAAATAGAAAAAGACATGCAGAGGAGTTTGAATTTGGATCATTGAAAAATAAGAAGAAAACCAGAGTAAGAATTCCTAAACATTCCTGTACATTTGAAAATATAATTTCTCCCTCCATAATCAAAATAACTTGATGACCATTAAGCAGCACCCCTTACACCATTGTACCTCTGGTCATATTGCACATAGAATAACTCTTAAATTTTAAATGAGGTTAGACAATAAAAATATCAACATTGAACAATGAAAGACTTGAATGAACCTCAAGAAATGCATACAGCTTGCATGTTTTATTTGCCTTCTATTTGGAGATAAACATGACTTCTGGGACCCCATTTCCAGTTGTATGGATCATACACACACAAAACAAATTTCTCCTTTCCACACAATTTAGGGATGATTTTCTTGAGTACTATCTCCTCACTTAATGCAAGTAAAACAGAACATGAGGTTAGACTTCTTCAGCAAGACATTTTCCTCTAGTCATATCTATGACTTCACCTTTGCTTTTTCCACCCTTAGCTATGTTCTCTGAACATTTCCATATGCAAATTCTAAACACAAAAGTAAAAAAAGTCTCCTTTTCTTTTAGAGTCCTGCTGCAATATTCTTCCTCTCATGCAGAAATAAGCAATCGTGGGTATTTTTTTTCTTATGGGTAATTTTATATACCTATGACTCAAGAAACATATTAAATTATGTATCTTCTCAGCCTTATATAAAATCTTCCATTTCGACTTTCAAAGTGAGTGCCACACCAGCACTCAAAGGCAGGAGACACAAAGAAAGCATGCAAAATCCTATGACCCTCCTCTAAAGATTCTAGTTCAACAATGCGTGAAACAAATTTAGATACCAGAGCCTATAGCCTATTCAAAGGGTATTCAAACAGAAATAATAGTCTTCTTGTCCTCCAGCAGCTCTGCTGCTGTGGCTCAGCAACTGGCTGATCCGTGTTAGAATTTACTGCTTGGTTTTCTCCCTGTCCTACTCCAAAACAATCTCTTCTGCTTCACTCTTAGAGCTGGAATCCCAAATTGCAGTGCCTGCTGGCAAGGTGGGCTCAGCCAACTCCAACCAACATCTACAGAGGAGACAGAGCATTTCCATTCTATCCACAACGAGAGCAACACGTTACTGCAAGGAAAATACTGCAGGCTTCTCGGTGAGAGTTAATCCACCAGAACAACATTTTGCATTCAGGTATGTAAAACACAACCCATTTTGCCCATAGATGCTACAGTGTGTCCTCAGAAACCCACTCTTGCTATGTCCAGCAAGGAGAACCAGCAAATACTAGCCAGTGTGCCAAAGACCAGCCTCCCTACCTCCAACAACCCTGTGTTCAGCAGGAAAAAGACATACAAATGGAGAAGGCTCTTGACACTACAGCCAAGCCAAGAAATGGAGCTGCTTCGGGAATAAGAAAATACGGACAATCCAAAGCAGCCTGACAGGATCCTGCTCTTCCAAACAGCCTGGAAGAATTAACAGCAGATTTTGGAAAGAACAGTTATAAATATCAAGGACTCTATCTCAGCCTAGTCTGTCCTCATCTATCATCTTCATTCATGTTTTAAAGTGTTACCGTGAAACCGAGAAGACTGTGCAATTAGATGACTAATGAATGAAAAATTAGTGAGCTCTGTGGAACTGCCAAGATGAGTGGCTTGAGTTTAAAGTTCAAACAATGCAAAGATTAGGGTAAAATTTACATAATCCTTTAGCCTAAGGATGGAGTTTGTTATTGAGGTGTTCCTAACCACTCTGTTCAGCTTCCAAACACAAAAGCATTTTATCAGTTCTGCACAAATAAATGTCGCTTTTCAGGCTTTCAATCTCAGGACACAAGCAGAAACTGGAGCCAGTAAGAACATTTTGATCCTAGTAAACTGGCAAAAGAAATAGCTCCTAGTGAAAAAAAATATAACTGGCCTCTAAAAAATGACAGTGATTTCCTCCGTCAAGTGACTCACAGCAACCCATCTATTTATTATTCCCTTGCAATCTTTTGTTTCTCCTCTCAGATTTTTATAGGCAATGCATGATGCAAAGTTTCAAATGATCCAACAACCACAGATACTGAAAAATGTTCATAAGCAAATACTCATAGTTAGAAATAGGTAAACAGTAAGCTGAAATGTTGCACTGAAAAAATCTAAGTCTTCAGTATACTTCTATCTTTTTTCTAATAAAAACCTCTTTAATTAGCCAAAAGATAATTTTAATATGTGTAACAACTGATGACCATAATTTACATACAGAAGTACTGAAGCCTCAGTGTCATAACAGAAAATTTCACTCAATTTTAGAAACAGGAATTGCAGCATTTCAGTGTAGCAAGACAATCTCTAATTTCTTGTAATTTCACATAAACTTTTAGCATTCACAAGTTACTGAACTAGAAGTTATTCATAAACCCACTGTCAAATGATTACTTCTTGAAAGAGCACACCAAAAGGTGAGCTTCGTGCCAACTTGGCCCTCCTGCAAGGTCTGCCAACAGGGTAACAGAAAAAGTCAGAACCAGCAATAAATGTGAGACATGCTCAGTAACAGCAACTTTCAGCCACCACTATGAACAAGCAAGAATCTGATTTATAAAGAGAGTCAACATCTGTTGAGTAACCCTGTGACACTTCCAACCACAGCACACACACCAGAATATCCCTTGCCAGAAAAAGTTTTTAAAAGGAACAAGAAAAGTTCTCAAAAACATAAACAAAACAAGGATGCAAGAGAGAAAGCAAGAAACAGATGATGTTTAGCATGGGCAAGTACACACCACTGAAGGCAAAGTCCCTGCAGAGTTTTCCTCGCAAATCAAGTATCAAGTTACAAATACATGTCATATCCATAAGGGAATCTGTCTTTTGGGTAGAGTCATTTGCATTACAAGAGATGAAAAATGAATGCTTCATTTTCATATAAGATCTAACAAACTGAAGATTATTGTGCCATGGTCCTTACTGAAGATCTTTATGTTTATTTCTCTATAGACTCAGTCCTCAAAATTGAAGTTAGAATGCATACAATCCAGTTCAAGGACTGAAGAATCCCAGGCTACTAAAAATTACTCAAACATCATTTCCCTGGGGAATTTTTCATACAAGGTTTCTGCACAAAGTATCTCAAAGCATCATTTCCTGTTCTATGCAATTGCAAGGACATACAACAGATGCTTAAGTGCATTGCAAAATGCATACCGTGTTTTTAATATTGTATTTAACCCTTCTTTCTGAGCGATGAAATCATCCATGAAAAATCAGATGGCACCATAAAAAATTACATCACTGGTAGCTTAATACACAATAACAGAATTATGTAAAATCACTATTAGCATTAATGTTTGTAAATAATATTTCCAATTAAAAGTATGTCTCAAAGCAATAGTTTCCCATTATATCAGTCTAAAATAACTAAAAAAGCTAACACATCCAACTTGCATGCTCTCTAAAGCCCCTCTGATTTTTAATCTGATCAATTTAGACATGTACTGTACAAGCTGAAAAATCCTTAAGCGACAGTTGTAGGCAACTGCAATCAAAGCTATCAATAAAGAATAGTCATCTATAGGTATAAACAGGTGTGGTCTAAATTCTGAACACTGTCTTCATAGGTAAAAAATAGTGAACACAAGAAATAATTGATATATTGCACTATCTATTCTGGAAAAATCATTCAAGCCCGTCTAAAGTTGGTATGAGCAATCAGTTTCTATTTTTATTTTGTGTTCAGTACCCAAATTCAAAATTATTTCTAAAGAAATGGGGCATGGGACTGGCATCCATATTTGCTCCTTTTTTAAATTGTTTTTGTTTATCTTTTTTTTACCATACAGAATGCTTCATAAATATATTATGTAAATAAAATTCTCACTGTAGATGTAAGGGTTGCCCACACTACATTTTCTGGACCCTACATCTGTATTTAAAAAAACTAATTAACAAATCCCAGCTCCCAAACTAACTAAACAACCTCCCCCACCAGCAGACCATCCAGAGGACTCACCTATCAGTACCTCAGCCACAGCATGGACACAGCCTGTGCTAAGCAGCACCTGCTTCAGCTGCACTTAGCAAATGTTCAACCTTCAGCTAGAGTACCAAGAAGAGTGATACATGATATAACAGCTCAGCTAGACAGATATATGCTGAATAGAAAATGGGCTGATGTTACCCAATTTTACTGATTCAACAGCCATGGTATGATTTTTAGGTTTTCAGTAACTACTGACATAAGCCAGAGCAAAAAACCATAGTTACTAATGCCTAAAATCTTCCTGAGACACTGACAAGATATTCCAAATGCTCTAATGATAGCTGGACTCGCTTGAAAACAGGGGTATTTCTTGTATCAGGTCATTTTCTTTCCCAGTTTTTGTACCCAGTCTCTGCCTTAAGCTAACTGCCCTGCTAAATTTCTCTGCTATTGCAGAGAAAAAGGCTCTTTCTAGAACAGTCTGGCCTTATTTTAATGTGACAATGAAACAGGTTCTTTAAAAAGCTAACAAAGAAGGTCTTTTCTGGCTAAGACTACAGAATGTGTAGGAAACAACCTGCCTATAAGACAGCCATATAAAAGATTATACAACTTTTTTCTGAGATGCATTATCTCCATCTCATTTGCAGCACAGGAAGGTATATCCAGCACAAAGAAGACAGTATTTTATCTTAGTAGCACCTGAGCAGTGGGATCACTCACACAAGTTGTAAATTGAGTCTTTTTCTTTCAGTTCTCAAGCTAATATGCCAGAATTTCAAGGGCAATGGGGTCACATTTATAAAGTCAAATACCATGATAATGTGCTGAAACAGTCTAAAGATGTAGTGAAGTAATTTCTAACGCTCTTTAAATCAAACTGGAATGCACAAACAGCATCTTATACAGAAGTTACTCCCAGTTGAAGAAAACTAATTACTGACACAAAGGCGACATTTTAAGTAAATCCATCTTCCTGTGTTCCATTGAGAACATAGCCTTCTTCTCAAAACAAATAAATTAGTTCCATCACTTTTAGCCTCAGGAAATATATGAATTTCTTACTGAAAAAAAAAAAATCACTGCAAAGAGACCAGAAGGAAAACTGGAACAGAGAGAACCCCAAGCCCAAATCATTTTAGACCTCTGTGTCAAATACCCACTTGTCCAAACTTCTGACTGACTTTTATGTTTACCAAAATTTGTAATCTTGCCTTGAATAGGTAGGATGTTGACAGAGCCAGAAATTCAGGCAGGAAATATAACCTGCCAATATGTATACTGACAGTGACCTTCCCTCAAAGAAGCGTTTCAACATTTTATGTCCTTGAAAGATGGCGAGAGTGTGTAATCAACAATATTCTCCAAACCCACATGGACAGTCAGAAATCAGTCTGCCAAATAAGTGAGATACAAGGAAATCAATAAAAATCCTTGATTTAGTATTGTGGATGGTAATTGACACTATGAAAAAAGGCATCCAGAATTTGCAGAAAGCAAGCAAGGCAAAAAAAAAAAAAATGGAGAAAAAACCAACTGAATATTTAACAGTTGTACATGCTAGACTTGATTAAAAACTCTAAGCTGAATTCCAAAGCTGCATGCAGCAGTGCATGCATAATACCAAAGCTGTCCCTTCTTTACTAGCATCAAAATTAGCATGCACAGTTACTTAACAAATATCCCAAATGTTTCAGTATTTTGAGTGTCAAACTGGAGCATTCATTTTTGCATGCTACTCCAGTGTCACCTGTCACACTAAACAAGCAACAAGGTTAAAAAAAATTATTAATAATATTTAATTTATGCATAGATTTAAGCTGATGGCAGATAAATAAGAAACATTAAATAACTGCTCCTACCTACATGCACTACTTCAATCCAAAAGTAATCCTTTTCCTTGTGTACCTTTTAGAAATATCAACATTACTTGGGCGTGGCTGAGTGTAATCAACTCCTGTCAAAAGTAAACTTTGCCAAGTAGAGATAAATCACAGTAAGTTAAAAATAAAAGTTTATCTCTCTCCAATAATAAGCTGAACTCTCAACATACAACTAAAATGCAATATAGATTCACAGCACAATATACTCAATCTAATAGTATTGATTATATATTTATGATTGCTAACATTTACTATGTGCTGACACACAGTAGTGAAATTAGTTCACTCCACTGAGAAAGCCTTTATCTATAGAGTGACACTGTAAGAGCTTTCCCTGAACAGAAAAGTCAGGCAGTTTGAGACAGATGTACTGAAGCATGGAAGAGGAGTTTCCTACCCCAGAATATCTCTGAGGATTCCTCTCTGCAGAATGGGCCACAGGGAAACAGATCCCACTCAGCAGATCTCTGACTGGTAGCAAGACCCTTGGAGCACAAGACAGAAAGTATCTGTCCCCATCCTGGCCACTTCAGTTCTACACATTTAAGAAAGCTGCAGGAAGGACTTGGTTGCTCAGTGCTTGTAACTGCTGAGCCTGTTTTCAGTAGATACCAAGAGGAGGCTGCCTTGTCATGAAGAACCTGAAACTGGAAATGGAGATATAAACAAACCCTCAAAGCTCTCAAGATCAAACAGCTACAGAACCACACTCACCACAAGACAAGATGTGAAGATAAACATAGTCTGAGTCCACACACATAAAACCATCAGTAGATAGCATTAACAGAGACAGATAAAGCTGGTCTTGTCACGGCCCTCACTCTGGGGTCATTGCTGTCTGGTTTTGGAACTGGGGGCACAGCTCTCCTTCCATGCCACAGTTCTTTGGGGAGGGGAGTGGGGGAAGAAAAAATAAGAGTTTCCAGAGGAAGACTTCAAGTTCCAAACTCAAGGAAAGCACGAGCACTCAGTCACCAGGGTCCCCACTCATCTCTTATCGGGCAAGTGTTATGCATGCATGAAGTGTAGGATATTTGCTGAGATACCCACCACTAACATGTCTCTTGTATTGCAGCTGAGTGGGATACACCAACTGGAAAGGGTAATAGAGGCAAACAAACTGAAGAACTCAACTACCACTAAAACAAGATCCAAATCCTTTATGACTACAAGTGGAGACTTTCACTACAATTAATGGTTCAATATCAAACAACAGGGAAACAGAAACAGATTATTAATGATCAGCATAAGACTAAGGGTAAGACAGGCAATGCCATTCCTCATGTTTGCTGCTCACCTTGGTTGGTGAGCTGGGACTCAAGCAGCCAGCAGCAGCAGCAAGGTTGTCTCCATGAGCAGCTCTCCCTCTCTCAACCCCCTCATGGATCTTGCTGAGACCCACAATGACACAAGACAATTCAGAGCAAGGGAAGGCAATAAGGATGGGAGCATCACTTGATGGAGTGACCACAGGTCCAGGTGTGTCCCTCACTTCTTATCACTTTAATGCACCATTATGGCACTAAGCCTGGGTCCTTTTGGTGGACTAACAAAACTTAATGAGGCATGTGTTAGGACACAATCCTGGGAGCAAACCAATCTGTCCTTTAGGACTGTGAATCTCACCCAGATGGAATACGAGCCAGTACAGTTCAATAACAAAGGCAGCGGCTGCCTGCCTGCAGCAGAGGTTAGTGAGGACACCAATCTCTGAACTGCATCCCAGGACTGAATACTCCAATTCAATAAAATACATAAATCATATTCTCAAACCAAGATCAGGTAAAGAGAAAGGCAATTAAAATGGCAACACACGACTATTCCCAGTGTATGAAGTAAGTGGGAAATCTGCGACCTTTCAAAACCAAAGCATCTGTGCCAGCATGGCAGATGGCTGGGAGGCACAGGGAAGGAAACATGCAATTCTGTCAAGCACCATGCAGGCTACAGAGCTAGGCTGGGCTTGGAAGCAGGACAGAGGAATACATATTTCTGTGTACTTTCTGTCTACTTCTGTATTACTACTATTGTAGTAAACACAGTCATTCAAAGGAGAAACAGTATTTTCAAGTTAAACTATTTCAGTTCTCATAAAGGTCAAGGCATACACAGAAAACAAACAGGAAAAATCTCCATGTGTGCATGTTATTGCACAGCTCAAACTTGCCTTACTGCACTCTGCTGCTCATGACGGGCTGCTCTGTAAAGCTCATGTTGCCTCATCACTACTCTACAAGACCTAAAAAGCAAAGCTGAAGGCTACCCCTACAGCAAGGATGATCTCAAAAATGTTCCCTCCATCTCTCTGTTCAACTAAAAATTTTTCAGTTTACCTGGCTCTGGATTAAAAACAGTGACACCCCAAGTGGTTCTGCAAACTGAGCCTAGCTAGACATACTTGCTTGAATAAAACCAGTGTTCAGCCTCCCCAGGCCAAGTGAGATTCAGAAAGAGTTCTTCTACTTCAAAGTAGGGAAAATCCCAACCTACTAAATCTTCCTAGACTTCAAGTAACTTTTTTCTTTTCCTAGACTGCACAAGCTCTGGTTTTCTCACACTGTAGTTCTGATAGCTGGACCTTGTGTACAGCGCTCGCAACTTCACCAAAACCCAGATCACGTCTGGTATGACTAGTGCTCCACCACTTTTTAAACAGGATTTCTCCACACTTAGCCCCAAACCCCTGAATTATCCACAAACAGGCTTAAACTAGCTTCTCAGATCTCCCTTTAAACTGTAGACACTACCAGGTTTAGCATATTTCAATTCATTAATCTACCATACATATACACACAAAAAAGTATACCATGTTGTGTGTGTGTATATATATACATATATTTGTAATTGCTTGTACACATCCAAAAAGTGTACTAATTGACTGGGATTCTTTGCAAAGCTAATTAAGTGCACTTCAAATAATAATTTATACTGCCACAGAGTAATAGCCCATTTCAAGCAACAACATTAAGACAGAGTAAAAAGTACATAATAAACATCACAGGACAGAGATACAAATTATTTTCATGATGTGTTTTGTTTGTATCTTGAATTTTATTATTCACAACAACAAACACGGAGTTCATAATATTAAATTTAGTCAGAAAAACATTAACAACAAAGAGAAATTGAGAGCTTCCTTGTTTTCTTATAGACCCATTAGCAAAAGCCTCCCCGCTTAACAGCTACATCCTTAAACTGGAAAGAAAGGAAACATCTGCAGGGCTGGTAGCTAGCACAACAGCAAAATATCATGTGATCTTAATTTAGCTAAATTGAAAATTTTCCTTCTCTGCTTGTTCTGTCATTGCTTGTTAAGAATAGGAAATTCTTTGTCCTCACCTTACAGTGTAATCTGGAAATATCAAAGACAGGAGACAGAGAATGCATGCTTCTGCTCCTCAGCATTGAAGAAATATTTGAGGTTACTGCATGCAAGATGAAATAATCTTCTCAGCAGTCTGACAGAAGTGGTAAGAGCACCTTGCACAGTCACCAGCTGTCAAGAACTGCCCTATGCTGCTTCTTTCAACCTATAGGAATTTTTACAGATCCAAGACTATGAGCTGCCCCATGACCCACTCTGCTTCCTACAAACAGCAAGGGGATAATAAAACACCACCTATGTCCCCAGCTAAGTACACTACTGCCAAAATAGAAATGAGTTTCAGTGAAGTTTGTACTCTTTTTGCTTTCTAGAATAACCCAGGCTTTACCAAACACACAAGATACCAGATAGCTTCCACTACTTTCATCATAGTATTACCACAAATCTATTTACACATGAAATAGTTTGCAGAAGCCTTCAAGAAAACCAAAACCACTGCACAATGTAGAATCACCAAAATCACCTGCACAGACCCCATTTCAATAACCTGATGCACCACACTTGAAACTATTAGCAGCCCTGAAACTGCCTACAGATTTCCTCCACTTCATAGTGTTTCTTTCCACTGTAGCTGGAGACTGCCCTGAATCAGAAAATTATTAACTTTACAAGAGACACAGTTAAAGTCAATCAAGCCACCCAAGAGAACAACCACTCTTCCACAGCTTCTTTGTCCCTATGGTAAGCCATATGTGACTCCAGGACACAGCTACAATAATAAGGACTTTACTTCTTTTGGGCTGAGCTGTGGGACAGTGCATCCCTACACCTGCTCTCTATTGAATGTAAGCATGAGGCTGACATTCTCTCACTGAAACTACTGAACTTTTCAACATAAGCAGAATATGCTCATTCCTGTTGTAAAAACAAGAAAATGAGGTCATTTAAACTAGACACATCACTTCATCTGCATAAATGCATCATGATACCTGCTGGTAATTCAAGCTGTTAAGGCTTAAGCTCATTCAATTCTGCAATATTGCAGCTCTACTTGGGATTCTGTTTCATGTGTATCAGAAAAGTTTCTGACCGGCCCAAAGCCAAACAGAAGCCTCTGGAAGATCAGGGATTTGATCCTTCAATGTCAAAATCTAAATAGTAACCTTAAGAACACTGTTATTGCATGTGGGTTGTTATTCCAGAATTTGACTTTGTTTGCTGAAGACCTACCTAGACATATGGGGGGAGTTCTAAGAACAACTGATTTGAGAACTGTGTGGATCAAGGCTAAAAAACATCATAGGAATTTTAACACAGAGAACATGGCTCAAAACACTACAAAAAAGACCAGTCTGTCAAGATTCTTTATCTCCCCACATACACATCTTTCCTCCTCAAAAAACCTTCCAAAGAAATCTACATATAGCTTGAGATATTCGGTGTTAAAGCTTCCTTCTACAGTGACTTATGAATAAACTCCTGCAAACTCGCCACTTAAAAACAATCCTGGTCCTGTGTTTCAAGACATTTAATTTCACCATTCTATATAATGTGCAAATCAAATCAACATACTCTTACATCTCAAAGCTCTTAACTCAGAAGTGAAAAAGCTTGTCCATTGTAAAGTGAAATAAAATAAAATTAGCATACACAGATGCAAAACAACCTATCCCAACATGCAAATTAAATTATGTCCTCTAAATTTGTAATCTATTGTGCATATATAACAGAGGAAGAAAAGCAGCTTTTTCAGTGAATAACTTCTTTTACAAAGATACAATGCACAGGAAAATGCTTTAAAAAGGAATGTGAAGTCATTAACCTGAAAAAATATCCTAAATCTTTAGGCCCAGAGATGTCACTAAGAGGATAAACAGGAGAAAGTTGTCCACAGGATTTTCAGTTTAACTGCAAATCCAAAAGCTTCTGAATACTGAACTTATGATGTGATCATATGTGACCTGCATATTTCCTCACAGTTTGCATTGTGTGTATGTCAGTAACAATGGTTGATATAGGTAACTACATCTACATCTGTTGGAGTGGGGAGAGAGAATAAATCTATTTTAACACAAATCTATTTGCTTATTTAAGAACTATAGGTCTTTGCATGCCTAATATCGTGGCTTGAATTGCTCAGTGTTGCCAAGTTATTTCCCTGTACTTCTGGACATCACGAAATGTTTCTCCAGCAACGTGAATTTCCACAATGAGTTAAGTCACCAGCTATTTCATGCAATGATTTTACACTTTTTGCTTAAACTGAAAACAGCACACCCTGCACTGCTACCAAGACAGATTTTTATCATATTGCCTCCCTCCCTCTCTGAGGCAGCAGATGAACAGAAGAGCACAGTAAGATAACAAATATCGCATTTCAAAACCATTATCGGCTACAAATATCTCAGAAGGAATGCAGACACCTTTGTTATTTCATCCTCCAAGTGACATATTTGGAAGACTGAAAAGCATTTTTTATGTTACTGGAGATTCTCCAGAGGAAGGGAAATAGCTGCAGTGCAGCAGCTGCGGCAGTACTGCTGCGTTCTGGGGCTGGAACGAAGGTGATGTGAGAGCCGGGCTTGCACCGCAACATCGCGTCCTCACACACTGCCTGCAACACTGAACTCCAGCTGAAAGAACAGAAATCAGACACCTTGGCTGCTACGTCACACCACATAGTAACAAACTGTCGTGTACATCAAAACAGTCTTTGATGAGAAAGTTTCTCCAAGACCAACAACTGCAATGATGAGGCCCACCCTGTTCAGTGGAATTTGACCAACTGCAAGTTTACAGAACTTGCAAAATACTTATCCCTGGCTGAAAAACCCAAGATTTAAGTATTTACATGGCTGAAAGAACATTATCACTATTTTTAAAGGCTAGGGTGCAGCAATTAGATAAAAAAAGAAGCCTGATGCAGTTCACCAAAGAACCAATGAGAACAGTCTGCTTAGAGCATAGTGCTGACCTATGGGAAGAAGACAACCTACACTCAATTTGTGGTCTACTATTTCCTATCTAACACATGAAAGAAAGGCATTTGTGATAAAAGGAGTGGAAAAAACCAAAACAACTGTATCACCTACTTTAAAACACCTACCAGTACTTCTTCCAACCATCTGAAGCAGTGGTATCTCTTATTTTAGGCATACTTGCTCTACTGTATCTCACCACAAGGTCAGTTGACGTACAGGTATCTCCAGAGTCTGCTCACATGCCGGAGGCTCATAAAGGACATCCTTACAAGGACAGAAGGAGCAGCTCCTCCTGCATCTTACTGAGGATAAGCCCAGTTCATATGTTACTGAGGAAAAATATTACCTAGCTCTTCCATACATTCATTGAGGAACTCCTCTTGGACCACAGCTAGCATGCTAAGTTATGATTCCAAGACTACAACTCCATAAACACCAGACTATCACATGAAAAAAAAATTGTCTTAACTTTTTAAGGCACCCTCAGTCTCTCTTTCTTCTTTAAGAAAAAACACTAATAATTCCTTGCTTACTTAGACCAGACTATATTAAAAATAGGATTAATCACCTATGATATTATCAGGGCAGTCTAGATAAATACAAACAAATTTGCACAAAAAAGCTGTATTTATTAAGGTCCCCCGCAGGATACAAACTTTTTACCTACTACTCTGCTTCACTAATTCTACATTTGCAATCATGTTAAAGTTCTGAATTGCCAGTAAGACTCTCACACTTGAATCTACCCCATGTCCCACAAGAGAACTGTCACAGACAACATAAGCAAGAAACAACACACTTTGGTACTTTGCAATAACTCATTTTAAGAAATATTTTTAAGACAGGTAGCACAGTTCTTCCATGAACAAAAAGTGAAAGATGAAAAACAAAAAGCAATCAAGTTTATTGTCACTGAAGGCTTTTGAGTAATTATTTATGGATCACCACGTGATAGCCATCAATCCCATCCAAAACTGTAATTCACTGATGCCAACAGAACTTCACTAATTTACACCACAGAATAATTTTATTTTAAGGGTTTTTGTTTTAGTATGAAACACTTTCACATCCTTTGGAAACTTTCTAATACACATAACAGCTCTGCTGTACCAGAGAGCAAAGGGCAACTGTGCACAGCCACAGTAACTTTTATGTCACACTATGAAAATATTTTTTCTAAAATTTAAACCACCATGATAGACAGAAGACAATATCCCTGCTATTTCATACTTGTCCACTTCCTGTTTTAAAAAAATAAGCTTTGGGAAATATATGCTGCAGAGCCAAGGGAGTGGGTGGTGAACAAAAAATCACAAGAAATCCTTAGAATGACTGCAAGCTAATTTGAGATATTAGTAGTGACACAAACTTCAGAGGTCACCCATCTGCTTTCTCAGGAGCAGCCTGCTTGGGCACTGTGAGCTGGGAAAGGTGGAGAGCAGCACTGCTATGTGGAGCAGCATGCACCTCCTCCCAGGCCTGGCAGCTTCCACTTCTGCCACGGCATCTCAATGCAGCAGGAACAGAGTAGCTGCACTGCAATATCCCATAAATGAACTTCCAGCTTCATTTCAAAGAAAAGTATCAGCAGCAGTTCATGAAATTACATAGTTTACAGAGCCTGGACTTCAGTTAAAGTGAACAAAACAACCCCAAATACACATAACAACTGCATAGTCTACTTAATAAAATCTAGCAAGATCAGACAGTGCAGCAACATTACTACCTCAAGTACGCAATTAATTCAGGGTATACGGACCTAAAGCTCGTTTCTTCTTTCCAGATTAGTAAGAAACAGTTTTTAGATTATGTGAACTCTGTTCTGCACTGGGGGGGGGGAAGGGAGAGGGGTTGGTGTTTTTTGTTTGTTTGGGAGTTTTTTTGGGGTG
>VZRX01001011.1:257925-286732 GCA_013398075.1 Notiomystis cincta
TTTTTTTGGTGTGGATTTGGTTGGAGTGGGGGAGGGGGAAAGGGGGAGGTGGTTGGGGTTTGGTTTAGTTTTTTGGGGAGGTGCAGTATTTCACTCTTTTTAAAACCTTTCACTTCAATATGCTCAAAAACCAATTCTCTTTCCCCTTCCCTCTAGTTATATCAAGCACAGTTTAAAACTTTGCAGGACTGCCCACATCATAAGCCTTCTCTTATTTTGTCTTGATTTCTGTGAAGTATGGGAAGCAATTGTCATACTGCATTTGACTGGACAGGTGAATTCTTACACATATGTAAGCAAACTAGATCAAACAGTGGAGCATCTGTAAAAATTAAAAGTTTAAGAGAATGTATCATGTTTTCTGTTTTTTCAAATTCAACAGAAGACACTTTTTACCTGTCACATTAACCAGACTACTTGAAAAACCCAAACACCATCAATCAGGTTTTGCACCATTAACAAAAGAAATTAACATAAACAAACAAAAAACAAAACCAAACCACACCACCATCACCTAGCAGTTTATTTTCCTGATTAAGAAGCTTCAGTACAGATGGGACATACAGGGAGTTGTAGGCATTTTTAAATGGCAGATTATTTCAAAGGACCTCTTATGTATGTTGAAAAAAAAATCTCAATCACTTGCCTCTAGTTACTGTACTCAAACTGCAACTTTATAAGAAATGCTTATGTTCCCCTTACACCAAATAAAAATTAAATAAACTTTCTTCAGTCACTGGCTGAATGCTATATGAGACATACAGGTAATATCTAGAGTAACTTTAAAGTAGTAATACAACTACATACACTATTTAAAAAGCTTTAGTATATGGATTCTATTTTAAAACATTTTCATTCAGAATCCAGGCAATTATGTTTGGTTTTTTCCCCCCTCTGGTTCTACAGCAAGATCGTGAGTTAGAATTAAATCTGTCCATATTAAGAACTGAATAGCATCCTGTGATTTATTTAATCCTGTATATTTAAAAAAAAAAAAAAAAAGGTAACAACCTCCCCCTCACACTTTTTAAAATTCTATTCATGATCAAGTATTTTGAAATAGCCAAGATGCTCAGTCTTTTTAAAGCAGGAAAAAAAAAAAATCAGCTTTTTATATATCAACAATTTAGTTTATCTTGGCATATCTCCTCCTTCCTGTATGTGATATTTACCTTTTTGTGCAATTCAGTAAGCAAAACCCCTCAAAGCATAATACTCTAAAAGGAACAAAGTATTCAAAGTGTTAAAAAAAGCAATTATTTAGTTAAACCATGCTTTGTATGCTTACTGACTCTAGAAAACTCCTTAGTAAATAGCAGCATTTCTGATAGTTCACCCTCAGTAAGACTGGGGGTGGGGAGAAGAGATCATCCGGAGCCCTTCTGTTTTCCCCTTACACTAAATTATACATAATCATCTTGTAGGTAAGGATAAGTAAACAACAAACCTGATCACTCCATGCACAGTAGAGGTTACATATGAAACTCCAGTTGTGATTGATCATGCAGTCCAAAATCCTGAACTGGGCCATGCCTTGCTGTAGTGCAGAGCGCTGCTGTGCTCTGACTCAGCTTTTGTGATTGTCGAGGATATGCGAGCTGTGCAGTAACGACATTCAGGAACAAGGACTTTCCTTCCTGCTCAGGCTCCCTTCCCACCCCAGCTATGTGTCAAGTCAACAAGATAAATTGACAGAACTGCGTAACATTCTTCAAAATAAAACTTCCGAAGCTGACAAATTATGCATTCTTGGGAATATAAGGGAAATAAGAACATCCTAAGAAACCACACTAAAGCAAACAGCAAGGCACTCTCAAACTGTGCTTGTTCTTTTCCCTACCCCCTTCATTTCTGCTCCTGCTGAAATCACTCCAAATATCAACAATTTAGTGTCATAATTCACATCATATGAATCTCAAAACTTCCTTAGGCATGGTTGAGATGATGGCTCCCCATACTGCACACGAGATTCAAAAGCTTAGGGTGCCTCTTTGAAAACAGCACAATACAAGTAACTTTTTTAAGTTAGGAGAATGTCACGGTATTCACAGTATTCATAAAAATTATATAGGTTTATCTACTTTGTACTCTTAAACAGTAGATTTCTCTTTAAACCTGTACAAGTACTGGTAGCATTGCACAGAAATGCTGGCTGCCTTCTGTAATGAAGGATGACAATCCTAGGTCAGGACTGCAACACCAGAGGGATCCTGAGAAACTGAAAAAATACTGGAAAAGCTCCTTCCTTCCTTCATGTATTCCTTTTCTGCAATCTGGGAACAACAATTCTATTTTAGCATGAACCTCACTTACCATATCTTGACTGCTTACCTAATATTCCCATTCCAAAGCAAGATTCAGAAATACAGGAAATGTGTTTCTTCAGAAATACACACCTTTTATCTGATGACTACACAAACTATTAGACTAGTCACAGAACCAGCTTAGAATAACCTGCAGTTTAAATGATACAATTATCTAACAACATCTGTGAGATGCGAGAGACAGAAAACTGTCTTGGAAAAAGATGGAGGAACAGCTATGGGAACAAGTGGCCAATTCCCCCTTTGCTTCAGTAATGGCCCAATGACTGAAAAGTACTTCAAATGTCAAAGAAAATGTGTGCTATAAAAGCAGTCTGGAAATAAACCAAACTTGTACATGAGAGTCAAACAAATGGTGTGGCCAAAGAGCAGCTCTGACTTTGAGACAGTTATACAAATAAGGCCTCATTTGTTTTAACCAAACCAAATAAAAAAAAATCTTGTTCCAATTTCTCATCCTAAGGACCCTGGAAATTAATACCAGAGTCCAAGCCAACCTCTTCCCTTCTTGCCAATGTGAATAGCCTGAAAACTTCCAAGACCCTGTTGTGTACAAAAAAAAAATCTATTCTGGTTCATTTTAAGATAGATATGGCAGGAGATTCTCTATTATTTTTACAACACCTAATTGTGCAAAAGAGAGAACAGCAGTATCAGTGCAACATGGCACAAAATGAAATTGTTCTCTGGTGGAAAAAAATAAAACAATAACGTTGCAAACAAGTTAGATGGTCTGTACTGAAGCAAGCTGTGCTGACATGACATGTGGCTAGAAGAAATGTCCTGCTTAGCAACTATTACTAGGTGGAACAGATACACTTCCTCACAAGAGACACCATAACTATCCAAGCTTAAGAAATCTTGGAGAGGATGTCTGGGAAGGTTTTACGGAGCAGGGGGTTACTGCAGAGATGCCAGAGCAGACTGAGGCAGTGAAGTCTCCAGGACAGCAATGCTGGAACGAGGAAGGACCCGGCACCCTGCAGGACTGGCAGCAGGGATGCTGGCAGAGTGTGTGGGGCAGCCTACACATGGCTGGAAAAGCAGCCAGCTGCACATTTGTTGGACTGCGGAAAAATGCTGTCATCAACTAAATAAGGCAGAGGGAAGAAGGGAAGTTGATCTGGAAAACTAAGAGAAAACTGCTGTTTGATACTAAAATCAACATCAACCAAGTTCTTCTTAAATAGTATTTTAGTACAATTCTGCAGTGACTGGTTTTACTATCCATTATCTACTTTTAGATTCATCAAATATCACTCCATATTTATTTCCTATGAAGCACTCAAACTCCTAATAAAGTATTCAACATATTATATTATAAATCTCCTACTGTACAGTCTATTATTAAAAATTACAACTCAGAATCAAATTTGTCTAACTCTTTCCATAAAGTCAGCAGTCATTATTCACCTGTTACTTTCCATTCATTTTCAAATCTGTTTCAAGGAAATCCTAAACTCACTTATAATCTGCTACAATCTGGACAGTGCTTATACACCACTGCAGTTTACGAAAAAGTGTCTAAATACTGCAGACAAAAACATGAATAGCAATACAGAGCAGTAGGAGAAGATTTTCAGAAACAGTCAGTCTTGGTGTGCCAAAGGTTAGTATTGAAATGCTTGTAAACTCCAGTAGGCACAAGAATGAGCTGAGGACCAAGTTTTTGCAAGCTTTAGTCTTCACTGAAGTTCTTCGGGTAAAAAGAGTTCACAAACTGCTGCAAGAGCCACATCTTCATCAGTAAACTTCAGTTACTGCTTAAAATGGACTTTCTCAAAGTTTCTCTCCAAGTCAGTCTTCACACTTGTAAATTTGAGTCTGCTGTTACTGAAAACCATTCCTGATCAGCAGCAGCCAGCTTGACAATTGCCCTCGTTTACAAAAGAAATCTCTTTCCTGGCATGATGTTAAATTAAATTCCACTAGTTCAGCAATCCCCTGTTCTAACCATATTTTCCTTACTATTAACATGTTTTTTGGGAGACAGTTTTTATTCCTCCTAAGCATGGTTACTATGTATGACACTTCCTTAAAGCAGGCATAAAATGAAGAAAGGGCTTCCCTTTTTGCCTTCAACGCCCAATTTACCAAAGCCTTCCTTCAAAAAGTTTATTGCAGAAGCAAAACTGAAATAATTTTTGTTGTAAGTAATAAACTTTTAAGAAGTTTTGCTCAAAATACAAAAGCAAATCTTCCACACTGAATTTCCAATTTGGAAGTCAACAGAATATTTAATGATGCACCCATGGCATAACTAGCAAATGACAGATGACATACATCAACATTAGCAGGCACCAAAGCACTCACTGCCCAGAGACAATTTGAGTCCAGGACTCAATTACCCAGAGAGCTCCTTATCATACACTGAGTTTTGACCAAAAAATAGATGATGACGACATACAGGTTTTGAAGTTCTACTGCTGGTCAGCTTTCTGACTCTTTAAATAATGAAGACACCACTTAGAATTTCGAGAAAACAATGAAGTTGAACCTCAATTATGCAATTTTTAAATAAAAAAATCAAGAGCCTATCCAATGTCCTCTCACATCTGCTGCAAAGTCCAGTGTTTTCTCCTGCTGTTAGAAACTAGGTTTAAGATCTCAATATTTTGCAGTAACTAAACTAAAAACAGCTCAGAAACAATTTCCTCAACTCTTTCAGAACTCTCCATCTTTGTAGGCAGATTCTAGAATGTTAAAAAGGAACAGCAGAAAAGAGGCACAGTTTCCCTAAAATTGTGTCCCTCAACTATCTAGACCTTTCTCTAAAGACTGCAGTGAGCTTTCTGAAACAGGAACAGCTCACGCTCACAGAAAGGAAGGGCTTGCATTTCCCTAAAACTCTGGACACTTTTTCCTCATGAGTAAATACGCAAACCAGACACAAGGGTCAGCACATCAGTCAGCACACAGTGAAGTGTGTGCCAGAAAGATGCTGTTCAGAACTTGCCACAGTTCTCTGAAAGGGTAAATCCTTCACCAACAAAGTGTAGACTGACAATGATGATGGTGAAGCTCTGGCAGAAATCTGGGGGGGGGGTTAGAAAACGAAATTGAGAAGTGCGCAAGAATGAAAAGGGAAAAACGTGTCTGGAAAAAAGGGGGTTTTCATTGCTCAGGTCACAAAGACTGACAAGGAACAAAGTTCCTACAAACCAAGTCAACAGCAGGAAAAGGCTGAAATATGATTCCATTCTGAATTCTTTCCTATCATTGAAATTGTTACAAAAACCTATGAACATTAAAAAAAAAGGAACAGTAAATACAAAAACCATCTCTCTCCATAGTGGGAAAAAAATATCTGGAGTGTTTCCTTCCCTCTGTAATAACTCCTTTTTAACATGCAACACAGTTCATAGAATTAGAAACACAAGAGATCCTGAGGGGGAAAAAAATGCAGGGTACAACAGGTGGCGCAGTACCATTTCAGGCTGTTTAACACATGCATACCAGTCTGCTACAATTTGAGTTCAAAAAGAAGCTAAGGGAGTACGCAAAACACATCACTTTTCCTTCAGAAACTAAGGACAAAAGAAATTAGTGTAACTGACATTTTTCTTCTGCATAAATGCAACTTGTATTTCATCAATGTATAAGCTACATCATTCCACCATCCCAAAATCTAAATCATATAGAGGGAATTGTTCTAGTAATTGTTTTAAAAGCTCATGCAGTGAGGGGTACTCATCACTTTGGCTGCCTACTTCTTCAAAAATTCTCCTGCATCCACTCTCAAGACAACTTCACCATCATGTGTGCTTCCAAGAAGGACATGATAGCAGGATTGATCTGTCAAGTGTCAGTTTGAGTCATAGAAAAGTCCTTTCCTCTTGAGCAATCAGTTCTGTTCATCTGAGCTTAAGCTCAAGTAGTGCCAACTTCCTTGAATTTTAGCCGTAGTTATTTTCAGTAGACTGGTTCTTTGTTTCCTTTCTTTAAAACCAACCTTTTCTTTATCTGATGTATGCAGCCACAGATCTCTCTGTTTCAGCGAACAATCAACATCCAAACAAAAACTGACTTTTTACTAGCTTTAGCTATAGGAAAGTATCATTTTGCATGTTATCCCATAAAAATGAATATATTGGATATAAAACAGGATCTGATTCCTCAAGCTGCACTCCAGTAAAGCAGCTGGCAATCTTTAGAAACTGGAAGCAAGCTTCTAACACTGCTCTATTTAAGAAACGCACAGCCAAGTTTATTGGGGACTGAGTAAGAAATAAAAGCCATATGTACTCTTATGCAAAGTATACTTCCATCACACCATTAAGCACTTGGTAACATTTACGGTGCTAATGAGATAAAACTCCTGAGAACATGTAAGTTTACTCAAGTTATCATCACTGCTACCTACAAGCTCAATGTGTCTCCCAGGATCACTTGCTTTCCACCTGCAAATTCCTGGATGGCAAATGTACCACTATTGTTTCAGTGTCCACTTGCTCTCACTATCTTTAGTTTTTTATGTTGGCAGAGGATAAAAACAGCAAAATCTAGCAAAAGTTTTACAGAAGTCTACTTGTTAAAAGCATTTTAAATCACGTTAGTACTATTCAGCTGGTTATTTTACATCATCTCCAGTCTAAGACAAAATGCAACATGACTTGATTTGAAATTTCTTTACATGGTAATTTTGCATGTACAAGCAAAACATGGAAAAAAAAACCCACTGCAATGCTTATTCCCTATCCTAATGCACCACCCACCACCATTTATGTGTCCTCATGAGGACAACTGTAAGATACATTACTAATTGTTTCTAGGTTACATCTGAATCTCTAGAAGACACTGTACACATGAGCAATGATGCAGTCATGGTCAGGTTAGAAAGTAGGCAGGTCTTTTTTTTTTTTTTTTTTTACCCCCAGGAACAATGGTAAAAGCATCTAAATTAAATCACATCAACTGTAATGGCTTTGCTATCAACAGCACACACATTTTCTTTTACAGAAGGCTTTTGACTTACACTTATAGTGATCTATCTGAATACACATGGGTTCACAACTGCCTTAAGCATCACCACAGGAAGAATTCTAACAGGGACTTCCTGTTGTCTTCCCATTCTTCACTATACTGCAGTGCCATGCAATCAGCTCTGCTATTTTCTGACTCCAGCACAAAGCCAGAACTAAGTTACTTGCCTGCTTAAGACTGGGCTTCAGAATCCCCAAAATTTCCATTGTAATAAAATAAAATACATACATTAATGCCTATAGAAACACATAGGAAAATACAGTGCTAGCTCTGATGATGGTACAGAAAATCAATTTACTGGGACATTTATTTAGACACCGAATCTATTGTAATACAGTTAAGTCTTCTCAATAATCTGGCAGTCTCTAAATACAAGGCTAGGATAAAGCTAATCAGCAATTGTGACCACAGTGAAGCCCCTTCAATCACAGCCCAATACCCTCTTTTTGAGACCAGGGGGTGTTCAGAAGGCTGAACTGTTTGTGTACAGAGAACTGCCTTCCTGAAAGACAAAACCAGAAAGCAACACCCATGTCAGTCTAGACACAGTGCCAGCCTGATCAGAACACAGACATATTGCTACTTTCTCCGCATTCAGACTGTAAGAGAACCAGAATTTAAAGTTATTACTCTCAGTAAACACAAGAACTATTGAGTAGTAAGACCTTCTCAATAACATCCTCCTATTTCCATTCGAACAGCAGGTTCTCAGTACTTAACTACACCATCTACTTCAAAGCACAACTCTGATATATAGAAAATAACAGCAATATAGAGAATTGACCTTCAATCCCAAGTGCAAATTTTCGAGTTAACATAGCCTCACCTAACAGGCAATCGGAACAGCTGAGCTCTTCCTGAAGCCACATAAAATGAGAAAATAAAATCTTCACTAAAATAACATGACTAGAGCATGTGTGAAGCGACTCAAGTTTATCAGCTATCAAAATAATAAATTGCTTCCCCTGCCTCCTTCTTTCCTCAGCTGGAAGGCAGTCCACCAATGGAACAAGAAAGAGACTGTACCAAGCTCTCAGCCAGAAAGGTAAGCTCCAACTTCAGAAAGCAGAATCTCAACTACAATAAAAATTTCCTAACATTTCTTTCACTTAACCACTTCATTGACTGAACGGAAGACCAAAAAATGAACCCAGAAAATCAGCTTTGGCGTGCTGGAAAACATATTACATAGTATTATTTATCATATTTTTCATAGAACATCTTATTTTGCTATTCTTAACATACAGGGGGCTTTCCATAAATAATGAAAATATGTTTTTGTTAAATGATTGCCAATCTGTAAGCATAAGTTATCTCTATAATTTTCAGCTTTCCCATCTGAACTATCAGAGTCAAAAAACTTCAAACTCAGCAACAGATCTTCAAGGTGTTAGACTTCAGAATGACAATGTGAGTTTCTTTTAGAACTGCTCTCCCAAAATTCAAGTAATGATCAGTCATTGTACACATGTCCTAAAAACCCTAGAAAAAAAACCTGTGAGTGAACATTACATTCCTTAATGCCTCCCTATAGGTTTCCCATAGCAGCAATAGCCCTAAGCTCCTACAGCAAACTTGTTTTAAGGCTGCTCCACTCCAGCTGGTGAGGCCTATGCATGCTGAACACCCTCCTCAGCCACCTCACCTCCACACCAAGACAGATCTCGAAGTACTTCTCACAGGAGCCTTTCCAAATGCCTTTCTCCTGTTTCCACCTGTGGTCTCAAATGTAAAGCTGAGTAGAACTCCCACACTGTTAGTGATATGTTACAGAGGAAGGTATGCCATGCAGAAACATTAATTACACTGAATTACTCAGTGCAGTCTGTAGTCCTTTGTTAGCACATTTCTTCCTGCAGATGCATGGGCAGGGGACACAGACTCTAAGATACTGGATTACTAATGAGCAATGTTCTTCACACCTGCACTTATACTTTCCCTTTGTAGGAGGATTAAGTGTAAATATACTAGCTAACATATGCTACACATAAAGCTGCTCTGGGTTAGGTTTTCAAATCTGTCAGGCAATTTGTTGTATTGATTACAGGCAACATAATGCAGTACAAAGAAGTCCTGTCACACTCAAGCTACAGAACCCAGCAGAAAAACAAGTATCACTACTTGTCACTCCCAAGAGAAGAGGAGTTAAATAAAAACAGCTTGCTAACTAATACGTCTTGGTGACTTATGCCTAGCTTTCTCTTCTGACTGTCCCCAAATTTGGTCAACATGCATAGTGCCAGAAGCTTGTCTGGAACTCTGATGAAGCTTTCACTCCTTTGAATGAAGACGCAGTACCTCAAACAAACAACAAAATCAAACATCCCTGTTCCCTGTACATCAAGTTTACAAATAAAATTTTAGTTTAGACCCTATACCCTTGCTTCCATATGCTGTGTTTTCGGAAGCTTAAACTCTAGTCTTTTTAAAAATACCTCAAAGATTAATCTCTATAATATCTAGTAATCTCTCTAGGCAATTTACATAACTGGAAGAGATCCAAAAATTCAGATTTTCCTTCCATTTTACCGTATTTTTTTCTATTAGGCACAAGCCCAGTTTCACATGAACGGTGTTATCAGATGAGTCATGTGACACAATCTGAAACTAACTTTCATGACTTGCAGTATTTTTTGTTTTATAAAATATGTGTACTTGATCAAAGCTCTTCCCCACCATTGTGCAAATTTCCATCTCTTCTTTAAAGTCTTCATTCATCCAAAGGTAGATGAACTTGGAAGAAGACACACTTTAAAAGAAGTTAACAAATTTTCCAGGGAGCTTTGGAATTCTAAGAAGGCTTAAGGTTTATTTTAGAAACAAATCAAACATATCAAGTTGCTACATGAGTAGTAGAACTGACTTCAGTCTCATACATCTTGTACCTCCCCCTCATCTTCTTTCGTCCTGTCAGATCCCCTGTAAAGGAAAGAATGTTTTTTTGGCAGACACACATGTGCTGACTGGCCACAACAGCTCCCCCATCTCACCTTCAGTGTGAGGCATTAACCAGGGCTTCTCTTCCATCTGCCTACTGAGTGGCTCTGAATTTCCAGGCCATTCATTATCTCTGAGACCTTCTTCCTGCCTTGAAATTTGACCAAAATTGGCCAGGGACCTCAAGAGCAACTGCAGAGAAATGAACAGATGGGCAGACTGATGCCATGAACAAAAGAAATCAGATTCAAGCATCTTTACTTCTTCACTCCATTACATCACTTGCTTCTGAAACTAGCTTTTGCCTGAAGAAAATGAGCCTTGCATTTTCACCTGTACTGCCTCCTGCTACTTCAGCATGCAGTTATCCTACAGAAATGCAGATATTGTGATCTTTTCATCAAAAGTCAAAGAAACTGCAGAACTGTAAGCTAGTGCTTCTAATACATTTCAATCCTATAATGCTTATATACATTCTTTAGGAAAAAGATATCATAACTGAAAACTATGAAGCCAGTCACATTCTTGTCAAAAAATTATATGAGTACAGGTAGAACAATAAACCTTTTTCTGATCAACATTCATTTTCCAATAGATTAAAATGTACTTTTCCCATTTTCTCTAAGTCTATAGAGCTAAAGATCATGTTTTTCAAGGAAGTAAGAGTTCAAATTCATAAAATATAGGCAAAGCAAAGATAGTCTTGCTCTTTTCTTTATGGGGTACAGCTCCAGGCCTAAGCATCTAGTTAGGAAATTCAAAATAGCGAAGCACAGACCAGAGAGATGCCAAAAGCAGCATTATGCTGAAGAAAGGAGTACATCCAAAATCCCACTTATTTTTACAGCTCAGACAACAGAATGTATTTGCAGATGAAATGTGAAAAGCACTATGCAAAATTACTGCAATGCATGTCTAAATGATCAAAGGTGCAGAGAAGCCAGGTGTCTGAATTTGTCTGTATGTAACAGGTAAATTACCTGTGGCATGAAAGAGACTTGATACTTAATAATTCTTTCCTACAATGGAATTTAAAACCTTTTTAATTCTTAACCACAGGATTAAAGGAACTTTTACGACAAAAACAAACAGTATGCAAAACACTCCTGTAGCACTGGCAAAGACCTGGTTTTTGTCAACCAGAAGCACTGCCCCACCACATTTACAGAGGAAGTCAATGGCTTCACCCTCTGGCCTCAACATTTCAATTACACTGTGAACCCAGGGTAATTTTTAGTTCTTACCACTAAAGGGAAATACACTGATTGCAAAAAACCACAGACTCAACACATGTAGCTCCGCGGGGATGGTATCTAAGTAGATCTTGGTAATGATGTGTCGCTTAGAATTATGGTCTTAAACCTCAACTATGCTGGTGGCACAATTCATCATTCCAAAACTCTTAGAAAAATAGTCAGGGCATACTCTGAAAGGTTAAGACAATGTTTGCTTCCCTAAATGCAAGAAGCATCTTAAAAAACAGAAGCTTCCTCAGATTAGCACATTACCATTCATCAGCACAAAAAATCCAACTAATAATAAGTAAGTTTCACTTTCCAAATGATCTCTCAAGCCTATGTGACATTTCTAGAAGTGATGGGCTTGGCCAGCCTAATAGCTTACTGCTTGCCCCTCCAGTGAACCACTTCAGCCAGAGACTGCTAAGAGCACCATCAGAAGTGCAGCCAGGCCTCAGAGGAGATGGGAGAAAAACGTCCTATGAACTACAAGGAACTGGTTTCTGAGAAGTATCATCTTTGCTCAATTTGTAACAGAAAATGAATAAATAAAAGGACTCATCTGAAGCTAATTCTAGAAGCAAGGACTTATTCAGATTTAGTCAGTAAGGAGTAGAGATATATTCCTATCATTTCTAACTCAATCAGATAATTTTGTTTTACTTTCAGCTTTATACATAGGAGAAACATGTGCAAAATCCAATTTTTTTAGCTTACAAATAATTTGAGGTGTTTACTATTAATGAAAGAGTATAAGCAGAGCCACACCAAAATTCTGGCCAATAGGGTTCCATCCCACCAAGTTGAGAGCTATTCACAAGCCTATCTCCAACACTGCACACAAACAGTCATGTAACTAATGTTATCTGGAAATCAGTAATAACACTCATCGATCTCACTAATAAATAAAGGCCAAGCAAGGTACCTGTGGTACAATGGTCTAAATGACCCCACCATTTCCTTCAGATTTAACACTCTTAGAAGCACACTGATCTCAGATCCATCTTTTCTACTCCTTATTCCCAAGATGTTGACAGAGAGAATTATTTAGACTAAGAAGTTATAGCACAATGAAAAAAAATATAAAGTGTTTCCAAGAACTGAGTTTAAAACACAATCTCTGGAATTCCCAGAGGATAAAGTAAGAAAGAAAACTCTAGAAAGCAATTTTGTACCTTCATTTTTCCTGAGCACCTAACCTGAAAAAAGTTGTTAATACAGGAAACATGTAAACAAAACTCCTAAGAAAGTCGACCTGGTTCCCATTTTCTTAACTGAAATTCTATCCTCCAAAGTTAGGCAATAAAGAGGAACTGTAAATTTGACCTAATCATCACCCTAGTAAAAACTCATGCTGGATGATGAAAAGCCACATCCTCTGCTGTCATCTCACTGAAGTTCTTGAGACAGGCTTAAAACCAAGATCCATCATCTGTTTGGCTTTTTCCTTATCCCTGAAACATCTTTATCTCTAAAACAGACTAGTCCATAATAGCACGATTTTGCTGAACTTTAATTTATACTGAAAACAAAATCTTCATGAGGTATCATACAGGTGGGACTCGGGAAAACAAAGAAAAAAAGCCCCACACCAGTGTTTTGCACTGAATCTAATTCCATTTTTTTAAAGAACTCTACAAGCACAGTCAGGTGTCCTTTTCTTCACATAATGGTATTAAGAAACATCTCATTTTTATTAGAAGGGACATGCCAGTAAGACTTTTTACAATGTAGCAGGACAGAAGGTTTTTTTGAGAAAAAGCAACAAACACTCAGATTTAATCCCTGACCTTGGAGACCGCTGATTAAAAGGCTGCTGAGGTCTTCACACATTAAGTCCCAGAAGCCTCCAAAGAGGAAGGTTCCAGGACCTCTCACAAGCTGTTCCAATGTTTAACCACCCTAAGCAGTAATGTTTTCTCCTTGCATTCACCTGGAGTTTCCCTTACCACACTTGTTTTCTCGTCCCTTCCCTTTCAAGGGGCTGAAGGCTCCATCCAGCTGCCTCCTCAGCCTTCCCAGCTTCAGGCTGAGCAATGCTGGTGTCAGTGGCCCCCACCACAGGCAGGCACACCAGGCCCTGAACGCCTTCCCTCTCTCCAGCCTGTCCTGTCCTGCAGCGAGGGCCAAACACTGGGCATGGTCTTGTGGCAGGAACACGAGGGCAAACAGATGTGGAATGACACCAACACCTTCAGAGACTACCGAGTACAAACATTTACAAACGTTGTGAACAGGATGACCAACCAGGTATGCTACACAAGCACTGCAACAACTACACCAGCAGCACTACTCATGGTGATATTAAGTTTTTTTTCCCCCTCACTGAATTGTCTGAACAATGACCTCCAGAGCTGCTAAATCAGCATGTAATTCCCTGGCCATGCTTAAGTCTTCTACTCATTAAAGAAGTCTTGCCACACACTAAATAATGGAAAGAAACTCCAGCAATGGAGGAAGTAACAGTTCAGTAGGAAGAGGACAGGATGAGGAGGGATGAGAGAGGGCATTAAGGGGTCTTCATTTTTAAGACACATGGCAGGTGTGACTGACAACATACAAAGGCACACAAAGACTCAACTGAACATGAATAATCTGTCACACCTTAAAAACTTACCTCTGTATTGAGTACTAAGCACAAAGTACATTAATAACAGATTCCCTGTCTAAAAAAGCTGGATAGATTACAGGCTGAAAGATTTTAATTTTTTTTAACTGAAAAGTTCAGGGCTACAGCGCAAAACCAATTAAAAAGGTAAAAAATTCCCACTCTAAAGACTCCTAGTAAATATGGAATAACTGTACTAGCACTTAAAATCACAAAGAAACTTTCAATAACTAAAGACTGATACAAACAACCTGAGTCAGAAATCCAGGTGCACAAACCCGGGATACAGCACATAAACCCACTCAAGCCAGGATATTCCAACAGACTGAAAAACCGGTCATCCACCAACACATTTTCTGTATGTAAAAGAACACACCACACAAAATGTCATCAACAAGTTCGAGACAGTCTGTGAGTTACATTCAAAGTCTGAAATTAATGTGCCAGTGTAACTTAATTAAATTACGATTTCAAGAAAAACATACCATTTTAACAAGCAAGTCCTAAATCAATCATAACGTATTAGGAGTCAGACTTCTGCCAGTGCTCAGGAGAGTACTAATATTACAGCCAAAAATCCTACGAAACAAACTACAACATTCAAAAAGAAATTTAACAAAAACAAGCCTAGGTGAATGTGTGGAATAGAGGGAAAAGCAACACACCAGCAGAAACCAAGAAACAAGCAGGAGGTTTATCAGTGGAAAACTACAGGTTGACTATTGACTATGTAACAAAGTCACATGAATTAAATTCAGAGTTGCTTAAATTCCAGCAGGAAGTGTGCCTTGTGTCACCACAACCTTCTTTCAGGCACCAGCAGGTTTTGATCCTTAACAAAAATTTCACCCAGCATCACATTAAGCTCACAGTATATCTTAGGAATGTATTTTACCAGTCTTGTCCCAAGTGTGAGTACACACACTGTGACCCATCAATCACAAACCACTACACACATGCCAAGCTCCTCATTACATAAGTGACAGTAATCTGCCTGTGCAAAAATATTTAATACTCTCTTCTGGAGGCTTCTGCTTTCATTTTTTTATTATGTCTGTAAAAGGATAATGTATTTCCTAACCTTGCCTTTCAAGTAGAAATTATTTTTTCAAAAACCCATTAAAAAAAACATTTATCAACTTCAGGTCGAACGGCAGAAGTTCTGTGACCTGGGTGTGTTTGCACAAAATGACGTGGCAAATGACAATAGGAGACCTGCACTCCACTAAGATGCAGCAAGACATGCAGACAGCACAACTTACCAAAATACTTTCAACTAGATTTCTAAAATGAAACTGACATCAAACAACTAAAAACTACTTAACTGCAGGAATGCAAACTGTTGTTTCAGTTTTATTTAACAGTCCTTTTCCAAATCTCTTCACTGCTTTTCTTATCAAATTTATATCCTGGCTTTCAAATTATGTCATATGACAAAACAGATTAATCCTCTAATGAAACTTCCTCTTCTCTGCATTTAATTCCCCTGTACAAGTTCCTGGCCAACAGCCTGTAAGGGCTTTACCTTGTACAATTGCTATGATTTTCTAAAACTTCTGGCTTCAGCAACCACTTACACAATAATATATAATCACATGTATATGGAAGGAAGGAGGAAACAGAAGAACAAATTCACCTCAATATTGCTCTCAGAGGGCCAGAAACTCTCAAGTCATTGATCTAACACCAAAGAGAGATTGCTGCAGGTATAGCAGTGGTTTCCAAGCTCCAGGTAAAATCCTGCAGTAATTACAGAAAACAAAACCACACCAGGAAGACAAAATTCTCTGAAAACAGACAAAGTCTATTAATGCTGGAAGGAGACACTAGACAAAGTACAATGATACTTCAGTCCATGATTTGCTATGGAAAGATGCTCAAGAATTTCTTTTAAATTTGGTTTGGGTTTTTGGGATTTTCTTTTATTAAATTTACATTTTTAAAATTTACAGCTTTTACTACTTTTACAGCAAAGAGTCTTATCTGCCTGGTTTTAGAGACATACCTACACCACTTTCAAGTTGCAGACATTCAAAAAAGCAGTCCTCATTCTTCACAGATTTCTTTTAAACAAACAAGCTTTCTTGCCCTCTAAATTTGAATAAGAATAAAGGAGTTGTATAAAAAGATAAACTTTCTGTTCCTGAAACAAATGTATCTACTTCCACTGTGTGTTTAACTTCAAAATACAGTTATTTTTACAACATTCTTCATATTTTTGTATTTTCATGTTGTGACTTCATGTATAACAGTATGTCAGGTTTTCTATAGCATATATGGTCTTGCATTATGCAAAGAACTTGTATTTCTAGATTTTTTACTCTAACAATTGAAGAAAATGTTAGATACTTGGGGTTTTTGCTTAAATCTGACACTGATCTCTCCAAAACAAGTTTTGAAGAAATGATGCCATTCAAGTAATTTATTTATATTCTAGCACATAATAGAAAAAGCAGTCAGTAGTAAAGAACAAAATAGGCATAACTGATTTTCAAAATAATTAAAGATTTTTTTCAAAGGCTCATTTATTAGAAGCACTGATCCAAAGCCTGCTGAAGTCCAGAACCATCTCCAGCTGAAAGGACTCATACAGGCTATTTATGAAGTACGAACACTGTAATTTTTCCCCTGTTTTACTATTTTAAATTAGACCAAATACCTTTTTTCACAATTATTAAAAAACTTTTCTTAACATAAGCAACACACGATGTCTTCTGACATGTTTTTTTTTCTCATTTCTGAAATGATTTAACCTAAATCTGCACTGGCTTTCGATCATTTAAAACAATAAATACAATGGAACTTCTCAGAACTCGTTGGAACTCAAAGTACAGAACAAGTGTAATGGAGAAGTAAAGCCTCTACTGCCACTTTGTAACAGCCATTTGTAAATAAGGTAACAGAGAAAAACAGGCTTGTGAAATCATGTGCACCTAGGCCAGAAAGGCCTTATTAAACGGTAAGAATAAGCTGGAAGATCCTTCTCTAGTGAGTCATTCTGAAATGCAACCAGTTGTAATCTTTCCCAAATGAGCAGTGTCTTTGCAATAAAGACACCAAGTTCCACAAAAAGAATACAGAGAAAGGACAATCACTGCTCCTTGTGCCTTGAAAAGGCTAGCAACACTCAGTTGAGGACATATTCTTGTAATCCCAGCTTTCTCATTTACAAAAGTAGGGAAGACTACTGGCACTTTCCAAGGAATGAAAGCTCAAGGTATCTTGGGTCCTTAAGCAGGAAAGAGAAATCTGCCAGACCAGATTATCCAAGTGGGGAAGTCACCACAGCATTAACTGAATTTAAGGTCAAGTCTCTCCCACAAATCCTGGTTTTAATCTCACACACAATGCCTTCCTCTTAACTCATTTGGTAGTATTAATGCTTTGAATTTTTTAAAAATACAGTAAATAAAACTTAAAAAAAAATAAAAAAACCAAACAAACCACCAAAAACACACCAAATAACCACAAACAAAAAAAATCCCGTGCTAAAACATCATTATTCACTTGTTTGGCACTATCCAAAATTAGGTGATTGTGGTGTCTGTGCTTCACCTCCCTCACAATAGACACAGAACCTAACACAGAAAAAAATTCTGTTTCCAAACTTCAGATTCCCATTGCGGATTGCAAGGAAACTTTTAGATACCCATTACATCACTTACTGATGTTGCATCATCCAAAATTTAAGCCACTGAATGCTGGCCATGAAATGTATAAAGGTTAATATGCTGAGGGAGCTGCAAGGGGAGAATCTTTTTCCCAAATAAACTCACACTGGGATAGTGTGAAAAACAGGCATCACCGAATACAAGATTTTTTCCTAAGTTTCTACAAGTCCCTGATTTAAAAGAAACAAGGAAAAAATGATTCTCTACAGACAAACTTACCAGTGAGGATGTTTACCCTGAACACGCCTTGCTGAGTAACTGTCTAATATTACCACTGTCTCTACTCACTCGCATTAAAGAATTCAGTTTCTCAGTCGTGAATCACTGATTACAAGAGCAGAAACCATCTTAGCCACAGATGCCTTTTAACATTTTAGATCTAGCTTTAAAAATAGTTTTTGGGGGTGGAGGTTATTTGTCTGCACACCCACAAAAGACAAAAATCCCAACTCAACAGAACTATTTTTGTGGCCAGCTCATTTAACAGTTATTTAGGTAGAATTTTACCTTTTTTTTTTTTCCTTACCTTCTGGTACAACTGCTTTTCAGGACTGGTAAAGGGGAGAAGTTTCATTTTGCCAGCTGGAGCTGCTTGCTCCAGTCCTTCTCCTATCCATACATCATCCAGTCCCATGCCTCTGGAACTACGTAGCTCGTTGTGTAGCCCCTGAAAGTGCAATTTCCTTCCCTTAGGCTGTAGGAAGAGGAGTAATTATTCTACAGCAAAGGGAAGTCCCAGCAGCATCATTCACCACAAAAGGAGAAAGGATTTTTCCAAAGGATCTAAGGAATTTACTGGGTTTCCTGCTGCAATAAGACCTGGAATCACAAACTAAGTCCTGCAATGTAATGCAGTCCACTTAAAAAGGTGACACAGAAAACTGTTCTACAGGCAAAAAACCACTTGCCTGACTGCAAATAGGTAGAAATGACAGTATGACAGCATATGTAACTTGTGTGTACAATCCCCAATCACCTTGAGTTCTCCTTCAACGGGGAAGGGGGACGGAGAAGAAATGAAGTGAAAACAAATGCAGGCAATGCTGCATTTCATTTCAGCTTGTTAAAACTGGAGAACATTAAACCCATATGATGCAACAACTTTAACAAAAGCGAGTAAAACCAAAGACATAAGTTGGTATCTTCAAGAAGCAAAAATAGGCTCACTCCTGAATATTTGAAAAACTCCATTTCCTGTTGCTGATCACCAACAGCTGCCTTGTTTCATCAGGCCTGGTACAGAACCTCCTGAAAGCAGAAGGAATCCTAATGAGCTATTATGGAATCAGCACTGCAACTTGTAAGAACACCTGTAGATCAGACCTAAGATTCAACAAGCCCAGCTCTTACAGTGATCAAATGCAGATAGCTGTGAATAATTAGGAAAGAACACAGAAACCAGCATCATTAGACTATCCTCCCAGCTTTCATTATTCACAAATCCATAACTCATTCATTCCACTAGGAGGGTACTGAGTAACTCTAAAAGTATTACTTTTTCAAAAATATATCTGGGTTACACACATGCTTTTAGCTCCCAAAGTACTAAGGTGCAGCAGAAGCTTAATTAATTCTTATGCAAAGGACCATCTCCTTTTACTTGTTCTCATCCCACCATGCTCATCTGACACCTCCAAGTTCTTGGTGTAGACAGTACAGAGCTGATCCATAGAAGTTCAGGATGGAGATGAAGAAAGCTACAACAACTCAACATCACTTGTCTCTAGTCTCCTCTTTCCCAAACTGCCAAGTCCTACCTTCCTTTTTGGATTTTGATACAGAAACAACTCCATATATTCAATTATCATAGTTAGCCTTTCTCCACAACTTTTCTGGCTCTACTATATTGTTTCTGAGATGGGCAAAAGTGAAGAGATGCGACTTAGACGCACCAGCTCCAAGTCCACTATGGATTAATATACTGAGGCACAACAGAGAACATTGTCTGTTCAAAATTATTAGGAAATGGATGACAATTCGCTCTTTTGACCAACACCAAGCATTAAGATACTGTTTAATCCTTGGACTTACCTACCAGAACATTTAAGATTTCACCCATGATCTCCTGGTTAATCATCACCTCTCAGTACTTTGTATGTGACATAATACTTTGACATTTACGCACATTTTATATAAACTAGTGCTGAAGAAAGTCCTTCAGCACTTCTGCACAGACAATTCATCTTCACTAATATGAATGACTATCACCAGGCAAAAGTTTTTTACAAAGAAAGAAAACAAAAGAAGCGCTTTTACCTCTCCATTGCCATTTAACTCATGAAAACAGCAGAAAGTTACCAGACCTGTTTAGATTTACAGCTGAATTGTAGCCTCAGTCACAGTGCAAATGGAGAGAAAATTACTCAAAACCATCTGCAGTTTTGAACTGACAAAAAACAACATCTAAAAGGCCATGAGCTATGAAATGCTACCTGTACTGGCCAGCATCCATTACACAACATAGTGTTTCATAACACTTTCATACAGAAAAAACCCCTTTGTTGCACAGACTCATCTACAAGGACCACTTTAGTTCTGTATGCAGCATTTTTTAAAAGCAGGAAGAGTAGTTCTCATGTTTTAAAAAAATTAAAATGCTAACAAAACACATGCAAGCAATGAGCTTGTAAGATCACCTCCATGACATCAGGATCAGAATACCAGCTTGCCAAACTACTTTACTGCTACTGAATTACTCAGCATCTGATTCAGATGCACAGATTGCAAGTAATACTGAAGGTCATTCATGTTCACTTGTTTCACTCTTCCAACTTTCATATTATTGCTAATTTGGCAAGATGGAAAACTTCAATACCCCCAGAGCAGCACACAAGCCATTCATTCTTCTTTGCTTAAGAAAAGAAAGATCATGTTTAAATCCCACCTCACAAGCAGTTCCAAAGCAACTTCTCCAACATATTTTAAGAAAATAACTAATGCATACAGAAAATGTGAGACTGTATTTAGACAGAGCCATACAAAACCAGCATAAGTATAGAGAATGGAGCAGAAGGCCTGTAAAATTGCCATGAAAATTGATTACTCCGGGCAAAGTTTACTTACTCACCTTTTACCATGGTGATTGAGGATAATAAAATTTTAAAATGCATGCAAGAAGAACAAGTCAGATTTTACAGCCATTGACAAATAAGAAATGTTTGTGGCTATACATGGGAATACTTTTTACTGGAGTCACAGGCTCCCTATTAAAGTTGCATCAAAATTAGAGATCTGAGAAGAAAGCACAACAACAATAACAAAGCATGAAGTGCAATGGGACAGCTTATTACACAAAAACTGCAACATTTCTTCTGAAGATAACCCTAACCAGATCTTTATCTTACAAAAAACAGGTCAGAACCCGCAGGTAAGAAGAGTCACCTGCTTCAGAAGCCCATACTAGACCTGCTGCTTCTTCTGCTGATCAAAAAGAACAACAACAACAAAATGTTTCAATTCTCAATTCTTGCATCAAAAGGAAATCTTGATAGCTTTGAATACTCCTGCAAGCACTAACTGACCTCTAACCCTCTTGAACCTTATAGAGCTGAGGACACATACATTTAAACATGTCTAAACTACCACAGACTGTAATTAATGAATTGTATTTAAATATCTGTCAAGCTTCTTAGGTAATCAACCACTTCCACATTCTATTACATCAGGACAGACCTTGAACAAGTTATAATGTTGTATTTTCCTCAAAAATAACTGGAATTGTATTATGGTTTTGAAACCCACATGACTTTAGCTCCATGAACTAGTTTTTGAACAATATCTCTCCATGTGCAGTTTCCCAATATAAAACCACAACTTAAGTTGTAGACTGAGCTCAGTTTTAGTTTTCAAAATTGAGGAGTTCACCTCAGTGCTGTGAACGTATCACTGGGCAGAGTGTATCTATCTGCCACAAGCCAAGTGATCTGTAAGGGATTCTTGAGAGTTTACAAGATTCTCTTTCAGCTCATCCCATGGACAGAACAAGTTGTATCCTAGACACCTATTCACCTCGAAGTTTTAAACTGCATCAGCATTTGAATTTTAGTCTTTTCTGCCCTTGCATTTACACTAAGAGAATTACACAGATATATTCAATACTAACATTTAAGGCAATTTAAGAAATTCTGATTTTTTTGAACTTTTTTTATTACAGGATTATCCACTCTCGTATGTCTCAAACTTTGTAACACAAAAAGCCCCAAATATTTAGATGAAAAACTAAACTAGAAGAGAACAAAATATAGTCCTTTAAAGGGTGAATGGTTTGCAATAAAGTTTTAATAAGAAACAGTACTCCATCAAAGTGTACAAAGAGATATATATACATACAAATATAGGAGGGTACACTGCCATTTCTACTAGGTTAAAAAAAAACAACTATCCACCACAAAAAAACCTGAAACAAAACAAAAAAGACAACCAATCAAAAAAACCCAAAAACCCACAATGAACAAACAAAAACCAAAATCACCACACAAATTCCAGTTTCTCTTCCCAACCTATTTGTACCAACTGCAGCTGTTACGCAGAAGCATTTAAAAATCTCTCACAAATACAGTTTATACAGTTTTCTATTTGATTTCTCGTCCCTGCCCTTCAAACAGACAACTGTAAACCTCAAAATTTGAAATACAGAAGATTACGTTATCCAGCCAACTCAGTGATGCCAGTGCAAGATTATTCCCTACAGCATATTTGCTAGTGCTTAATGCAGTCCATACTGTGTGTCCTAACACATTATGCAAATGACACACACATAAAAGAAAATGTCTATCTCAGAGTGCCCCCCTCCACCAACAGACAATCTGTAATTAGCCATGTCCTCTAAGGAGGCACCTCATTCACTCTCACCAAAGCAGCAGCTGCTGGCAAATGGAAATAAAGAAATTTAGAACAAAAGTAAGCCTACTACCTACACTCCCAAAGGTGTATACTCATGGTCACAAGCCAGAGTCAAATCTAAGCAGCTGTTTGTGTTTTTCCAGAATGCCCACACAGAACTTCTCATGCCCAGCACCAAATATTTACTAACATGATTTGTATCAGGTTCTCTCAAACATGCTGTAGAGAGCGGCAGCAACAGATCCCAGGGCTTCACTAAAACACTTCTGATCTACGAGTTCTCAATCCAAAAATCTAGCACAGAAAATATAAAACAGCAACACTTTCTGCTGAACACAATTCCCTGGCATACAACAGGGTACTTTAATTCATAAAAATGCAGCAGTTCTAGCCCCCCAGTACAGAAATGAAGAGAACAAAGCACACAGTTGTGCCTAACCTTCACCATCCTATTACCAAGTGATCCAATCACTAAACTCTAGTATCACCTCCCTAGAAGAGTTCTCTTCAAATCCAACAGCAGTCATCAAATAGTAAGTTCAGAAATTGTTTCCCTGTTACCAAAGTAAACAATAATTCATGAAGTAGCCAGAGTTCTCATCTAACTAGAGTAATTGAAAAATGCATTTCACAATGGTTTAAAAAAAAAAAAATCAACAAAAAGGAAAAACACATCACAGAGGAAGCTTTCACATTAAGTAACCTTTATGTACTCAGGAACTATATACATAAAACAGCTTAATCCCACCTTGCAGCTCTAAGATTATGCACTTCCAGGTGTACAAGACGTGTCAGGCTGCTGATCTGAACACAATCAAAGCTCATTTGATGCCACTGCTCCCACCCATTATATTTCTACTGTGTGTGCCTACTACTGGGTGATGGGCAAGAAATACCCGGGAAGCATCGTTGCAGAAATAATAAAAATTACAAGACATAAGAAGGATTTGGACAGCAAAATGCACAGCCCTTATAATTATCTACATTTTGTATTATAAAAAGGCAAAGTGTTAGAAGATTTCTGTAAAAAGGAATCAATCTGACCAGACAGTGTAACTCACATCCACTGTCTGTGCACTATGCTTAGCATAACATATTTTTAGTATATTATCTATTGTGGCAGGCAGACAAACACTTCCTCTGTAGCAAGGCCTTAAATTCAGGGTTTTGACGAGATCATAGGCTCTGACAGCTTCCACAGTCATGGAATTGTATCTAATAGCCCAGAGTGACTTCTGGAGTACTTCAGTTCAGACTGTTTCATTGTAGTCTAGAAGCCTCAACATTTACAACAGAGCTAACTCATCCTTATAAAAAACAATTACTCCTGTTAACCACAAGAAATAAATCTTGTTTTCATTTAACATAATTTCATAATTTTTTGTATCTGCTTCCTATTCTATGCAATTTAACACACAAACAACTGCAAGGAAGAATAGCACACGACCTCTGAAAGCTAGAAAGCCTCAATTTTTTCTTCTAGTTGTTATCAGAGAAAAAAAACAATACATCAGCTACAAAGCACCAGTCTATATTCCTAACAGCTTAGCTGAACACTGCGACTTAGACTTCCTTAGAAAGTTTTTTCTTTCTTTTAGTAAGGCTCAGAGGTTGCACATGTTTATATTATAATAATAATTTACACAGCCACATATCTATGTAGTCAGAGAATTAAAGAAAAAAAATACCAGCTTTTACTCTTTTCAGCACCTATACTGTTCAGTTATGATTTGGTTATCCACCTACAGTAAGATGTTTTCAAAGATACAAGAGGGACAAGATCACAAATGTATACAGTGTGTGAGATGAAACACCTCCTCTTCCCCAACTGTTCTCTGAATTGTTTCTGCATGTAAGTAAATATAAATAATACGAAATAATATGTCTGAAGTAGCAGACATTATTTTTGCATCTTAATAAAAATTGCCTATATAGAGAAAAAAGTCAGCTTAGTGCTTTGATGTTTGTCAAACCTGCTCAAGAAAAAAGTTCAGTTGTATAATGCATATACTGCATGCAGTAACTGCAATTATTTCCTATGTACACAGTTCAAGATACTCTCAGTCCATTGCATTTCTCTTGCAAAAGTGTTTTTTTCACACAATTATACCAAAGTGGTACAATCAACGAAGTTGTATAACTGAGAAGCAAGAAGTCACCTTAGAAAAACACATTAAAATGCAGTTACACTGGCAGGCAGACACCTTCCTTTTCTTAAAGGAACTACTTCCTGCTTCATATTGTCACCTATCAAATACGTAACATTTCCTCATGGAGGAGGTCCATGTTTTGTCAAATTACCCTAGGCTTATGCTGACATAAATCAGAGCAGAAGTCAGCATTATGCTTGCATGATTAAACAGGATTTGACTCAAGCTTTTTGAACAGCTGCAACCAAAACTCCTGGTAAGGCTGGTATTTAGACTGAATTTATTAAACAGAAGCTTTGTGCAGAATTCTCTACCACCCTAAATAATGTACACTTTTAACAACCAGTAGTGTGTACTATTTCACATACAAAATCTCACAAATGGATTTCTCTAATTCTGATCTTTAACATTACGATTAAACCTTCCAGCTTCTGAGTATCAGGCACAGAAAAAGCATCAATGCCCAACAACACAGAGCTCCAGAACAGCTCACATGTTCACAGGCACAATTACAGAAAGACTGACATTCTGCCCTGACAGTGGAGAGCTGTAACACCTGGGAGTCACCACTTGAAGCTTACCAAAGTCATCCCAACCGCGCTGTTAAAATAGTAAACGATCTCTTCATTATTGTTAGCGAGAAGGCAAATGATTTTCTATTTTTAGTGCCATCATTGCCCTTCTCTGGTTCCTGACCCAGCACATGCTTCTCTTCAGTTTACGCAGTTGTGCTCTCTCTGATAAGGTGTAGGAGTAAGAATATTGTGGGGTTTTCTTCTTCTCTGAGACTGAAAAGTTGTGACTACAAAGCAAGTACCGATAAACCTCTTGTTTTTACAGAAGTCTTTGGAAATGTATTCCTAACTTCTGACAAATACAGAAGCTCTTGGGAATCACTAAAGACCATTCACTATTCCTAACAACTCACCTTCTCAGCAAAACAAAAACATGTAACAAAACCAAAAGAAAAATACCAGTCAATAAAATTAGCTGAAAAAGTGGTTTTAGTACTCATTTTAGTACTCATAAACTGAGGAATTGTTAAGCATTGTTAAGAATTAAAATTTGGCTTTTAAGGCCACACAGACTGTACTTAATATTTTCTTCAACTGCATTTAATGTTCAGAATGTACTTTTAATACAGATTAACAGCAAACTAGACCAAAGAGAGACACAGCACTTCTTTAAATGCAGAACAGTAGGCACAGAAAAGCAAAACAAAACCCCAAAATAAAAGCACTTTTTGTTGTGCCTTTCTAGGCAAAGGATGGGAAATTAAATTTTCACTAATGAAGACACCAGTTCCAGCCTCGAATACGGACAGGCCTGTAGGTGGATGTTGTGACTGAAGCAGTACTGCCTGTACTTCAGCAGGGCTTAAACTCTCCAAAAAACACCGCCACAACCTGACAGAACAGAGAGCGCCGATGCGTATTAATCTAAAAGCCAGAAAGAGCACGCTCTCACTTATCTGTCCTTATGAACATAAGCCCAGCAATTCTTCCATTTGTAAACGTGTGTCAGATTTCAAACAGAATGGCAAACAGCCCTGAGAGTCCCTGTCCCTCTCTGCCAGCTCCCCCAGGAGCCCAGAATACGTGACCTGTCCCTTTGAACAGGCGCTCCATGTTCAGCTGGAGCCTGCAAGCCTGAATGTGCGACCTTTGTTTGCAACAATCGTTTCAGTGAAGGGGCTCTGAAGTGAGAAAGACCACCAGGTACAGTGTCGAAGGGAAAACCACAAAACAATGAAGTGAAAATAAAAACAGAAAACATGACCAAACAGAACTTAATATCAGAGTAGGCAGGCTCCAAAACAAAACATTATCAACCAACGTACACAGTACCCAGAGGACTCAAATCGCGTGTCCTCTATTCAACCTGCGAACACAAAGATCCACAGAAGCACCACTTCTCAGTCAGACATTCCCCTCCTTAGCCTGACCACTGATCTTGAAGCTAGAGGACAAGTTTTTCACTTCTTGCTCAAACCTTGATGATTACAGTTGTGCACTTCCAAAACCCTGAACTGATTGAAAATCCTCCTTTCTGTTGCAACTCCCCTGACTGTGGTGAACACCGGCTATGCTTGGAGTCTGCCTCGTGACAACCTGCTGTGTATAAAGGTCTACACCTAAACATTAAATGTAGATGACTTAATTACTGCATTATAATGTGAACACCATATGGGATCCAGTGTCCCAAAACCATAAATCATTTCCCAAAATTGCAAATACATTGCACATCACTATTAGAATACTACAAACTCCTGCAACTGCAGCAATTTTTTTGAAAACCTAAAGTCCCTTTTTTATAGTAATTGTTTTTCAATAAAGGTGTTTTCTGATTTTATAAACAGAAAAGGCATTCTTACTGTTCAGTACAAACACGAGAGACTTCAATTAAAGGGATTTGTTCCCATACAGCACATGAAGCACTGTACACAGCATCTATTCCATCACATGAACTGAGAAAGCAGATGCCAAGCCACAAACCCTCACTCTCTAGGCATTTTACACCAATCTATGAAAATAAAGTTGTAGGAAACTAAACTGAACTTTAAGGCACGCAGCACTATTACCCGAAGGCGACTGAGAACACACTGCAGCCTTGATCAGACAATCACCAGGGCTGTCTAAGTTCAAGCAAAGATTACATCAGGCCTGCTGTGATTAAGGCAATCATCGGTTTGAGCGCATGTTTTCTACCAGTTACATTTTAACTCCAACATGTAAGTACCTGGCAAAACAACAGGCAGAGCAGTCCATTTTGCAATTCCACGCCTATTAGTAGTCCCCAATTAGACAGCTTTAACATGATGAGCTCCAAAAGTGCCACAGGCCTTGTTAGGGCTTACCACCACAGGGAGAGGTAGATTATGACAAGGCCAGTGCCAAAGACCAGAAGTTTCAATGTGACAGAATTAAAAAGCAGGTATTAATTTTTACCCTTAGACATGTGGTTTTCTCCTTCTTCCCACACTACCTGAACAGTACTGAAGAACAGGTTCTCCAAACGTGGCACTGTTTTTCAGCTGTATTTTATCACAAAGTCTTAACATCTTCTGTGCTCTTACTTAAGGCTCTGATTTTATCCTCACCTAACCCACCTGGCTTTAAGAGAGACTGTGTGGATCTCTAAATTGAGGTGATAGCAGAAAGGAAAATCCTACAATACCATATGTGACACTTTCAAACCAAGGCAAAAGGGTGTATTCAAGATAGCAGTAAACTAAAACTCAGTGTCCTAAGGAAAAAAAAAATCATACAAAACAAAAAACGACAACCAAACCAAAAAACATCCCCACTTCTAAATTAAAGTTTTGTATGTTTGAAAATCACTCAATTGCATTTCAACTTCAGGAAACAAAAGAGGGAATATCTACAGAAAGGACATATTTCACAGCCCTACACAGATTTAAATCAGCTTTTTCTTCAGCACAGCATACATACTCTAAGAAATACAAAATCAAGTTTACATTTGTAAATAAAGTTTAAGACAAATCTTAAAACGAGTCTACTGAAGCCGTTATATATATTTTCTTGAATCTTTCTTGAATCTAATTGTTTCAGTGACATTACTATTAATAGGGAGCACAGAAGGATCAGACACGGTTCTGTGTTAAAAACTTTGTCTTGCAAGTCAAAACATGCAATGGTGCCACCATAGGGCATGCTATTAAGTTTCAGAACTAAACACACAGAAGATCGTTCCAGCAGCAAATGTTATGGATAGAAATATCCTTAATATAAGCGGCTGCGGATAGACAGGAGACCGGCAAGCACTGGGTACAACCGAACAGAAGCCAGACCCCTGTTTCTACTAAAAATCACCAGGGTGGAAATGTGACAGGGACGGAGCGGTACCCCCGAGCGCCCAGCGAAGCGCTCCTCCAGGACGGGCAGGTTGGGCGTGGGAGCGACACGCCGCGCTCTGCCCGCGGGGCCGGGGGGGCGAGGGGCCCAAGGGGCGGCCCCGGAGAAACCTCCGTCCCGAGGGCGAGGGCGGCGGCTGCGCGGGGCGGGAAGCGGAGCCGCCGCCCGGCCCGTGAGGC